>JABFFB010000258.1:0-140782 GCA_013623555.1 Fusarium nisikadoi
ATTAGTAGGTTATATAAATAATATCTCTATAAAATATTAAGTTTTATATATTTTATAACTTTAAGGCTTTAAGTAATATATAGTAAATAATTTCTTTATAAAATATATATAAATAATATTAAATTTAAAATAACTAACTTATTTTTACTTTATTTAGAGTATATATATAAAAAATAGACTTAATGGCTTTATAATAGATTTAACCTTTATTAGAGGTAACTTTAAGTAAGTAAGCTTTATTAATACTATAAGAGTCTATAATAACAGTATTTATAGTAGCTAAGTATCTAATAGAAACAATACCTACTTTAAAAACTAGCAGTTTACTATAAGCTATCTTATATTTATTAATTATAACATAGCTATTTAGATATACTAGGATTGGGCATGGACTATACAAGACTACATTAGAGGTAGGATTAGGAAACACATAAATAGCAAAAGCTAGGGCTTTAGTGCAGCCTGGCATTATGTGTCTTAGCGCCATCACTCATAACCCGGTGGGTACAGAACGTCCTCAGGCCCAGCACCTCCAGGGCGTTCCTGGGTCACTTAATGCGCTCCCTTACTTTTGCTAACCTTTAATCCTTTTAATGAGGTACCTTATAGAGCGGAGGGCGAGAAGCTCCATTAATCCTGTATAGACAGTGTTAGACCTGTATAAAAGACGCAGAATAGCTATATATGATTTTACATTTGTTCCTGGGCTGTCCTTGGATTATAATCTTGGAGCATTCTGGCCTTTTTAAATCTGTCAGCAAGAGTCCACAAAAGACAGCCTATAAATGTTGGGATCCTGGGGTTGGGAGACTCACATTAATAGCCATCTGGTGGCCGACTGGGCCGGTTGGATACCGAGATAAGAGCATCGATCCACAGTTTGAACAGAACTATTGACATTAAAAAAGCAAATCAGCAAGGTCGCGTATAATAATAGTACAGCCACAATCCCTTAGGGCTGGTGTACACCTTGAAAACTCCCTATGGAACTGAACCTTGTGGTGCATTTTATCACCGAAGCGATAGGTCTTCAAGGATGTTTCGTCGCCTTTGACGAATTTGAACTCTTTTTCCGGATCAGAGACGGCCAAGATCTGCCAGCCAACCCTGGAGCACCAGCTGCAGTTGCACACATATACAGATGTAATTTCAGGGAGTAGAGTCTGGAAGACAAAAGCGCCACAATGGCAATTGCCAAGGTACGTCTTTAATGCAGACAGGCTCATGGTGAGAATGCCAATATTGGGGCTTCAGGGTTGGGGCAAGATGAGAATTGGAAGGAAGAGTAACTTAAGCTGCTTGAGTTTTTGGCCGTGCCTTTATTGCCTTATATACACTCTGCCTATAAGTAAGTCCTTCACTGTCGAGCATATTATTCACATAGCTAGGTCCAGAAAGGGCGGCGTGATTGACTCAAGTCCTTATACGAGAATGGCAGTCCTAGCTCGGGGATGTGCGTGCGCTAGCAAATGGCGGGGATCTTTCCGTGCGTTTTTGAGAGAATTCAGTGCCTCTGCTGTTAGTGTTTGAATGGGGCCAGTGCAACAGCCACGATATTGTCAACCTGGCTTCTAAGTTCTCCCCTCATTAACGTCCCCACCCGGCCTTAGATGTAATTGGCACACTCGTCTAAGGTCCAATCAAGGTTGACATATATCACAAGGCATGGGTCCGAGGTGGACCTAACGGACAGGTACCTGCTTAGCTGGCCTGTCTATCAGCCAGCCACAAGTAGTTATTGCATCTTTGTATCCATACTTGTATCTCAAGAGTCTTGAACGTCGTCGTCCGCGGGGCCATACGGGTTGTCATTGCATTTCTCGCCGATTGGACAGCAGCCACCAGGAACACACTCAGTGCCAGGATAGCAGCCGGCGCTATTCAAGGCATCCATTCTTACAGTAGTAAAAGGCGGAAAGGGATCTCAATTTGGTGCTTAGCAACTTGGCCAATGGCGATGCAAGTTGATCTGAAGTTCTCCACGTTTCTAAAATACGAGTCCGGATTAGCATCCATCCTTGGGCTGGATACCAATCACGATGCGTTCAATGAGCCCCACACCCTCAACTCAATCAAAGGTACGTTTGCGGTTAGAAGCAGGATTCACGGTCGTGATTACCCTCTCCCTTCCTATCCCCCTCGTTGCTCTGACCTACGCACATACCTACTCGCCAGACACTGAGTGCAGGCATATCCGTACCTGGTTGTCTCTTTACTTAGCAAATTATAAATCCTCGGCTGTCAGCTCGGGGAAACTACTCCCCCCGCCTCTCTTTTATAGGGCACCGATCCTCCAATGAGACAAAACACGGGTGGCCAACCAACCCACCAGAGGAAGAGGGCCAAGCATTCGCGCTCGCGACTGGGATGTGGTGTCTGTCGGTAAGTCGCGCCACACACGACCTGAGCATGCCTGCCTCTGGGGTTGCGGGTTGATCCTGACTGACCTTCTTTCTGATCTAGGACTCGACGTGTCCGCTGTGACCAAACCCGTCCGGTTTGCAACAGATGTTCTTCCACCAAACGAAAATGCGATGGATATGCGCAGGCTCCTGAGGCTGTCTCCTCTCTCCTAACCCTCCTCCCCAAAGAGCTGGCATCAGCCGTCCAGATTGAGTTTACGGAATCTTACGCATTACGCCACTTTCTTCACAGCACGTCAAAGGAACTAGCTGGCGACTTTGAGGATGACTTCTGGCGCTGTCTAGTGCTCCAGGCCAGCATCAAGGAGTCATGCGTGCGCCACATGGCGGTAGCCTTGGCCTGTTTGCACGGTTATCTGGAACCTCGGACTGGCATGGTGTCCATCGCAAACCAGCTGAAGAGCCAGGCCCTCTCTTACTATGGCATGGGGATCCACCGACTCAACAATCTTATTGATTGCTCTGGATGGTCTCAGATAGAAACCATCCTGATGTGCTCCATCTTATGTATTTTGTTCGAATGGTGCCATCAAAACTACGCCTCAGCTCTCACACATCTCCAGAGCAGCTTGCACATTGTGCAGCAGTGGTTCTTCCATGCCAAAGCTACCAGCCATGGCTCGAGTAGAAAGATGGTAAAGGTGGATGATCAGTTTATACGGTGCACTCTCTTGCCGGCCTTGGCTAAAATGGAGGTGCAGAGTGTGTCTCTTTTGGGCGGGTACACTTCCAATATTTCCAATCTTGTCGGCGAGCTCAGGCCGGACTTGGAGTTCAACACCCTCCCAGAGGCAAAGGAGAGCCTCTTCCGGATTATTGCTCAGGTAAACCTTCGAGCCCCCCACGTGACTCCAGCCGATCAGTCGCTCTTCAGGGCGCAGCAGGCCCAATGGTCTGAAAGGCTGGATATTGTTCTGTCGCGCCAACCTGTTAATGCCGATGCATGCTTGGCGGGCAAAGCGGCCGTGCAGGCCATCACTCTTTGCATATGGCGCAGGACTACCTATCTCATGGCCATGAAGGAAAGTATGAAACAATTCCAATTTGATTGGCTCCCTGGCGAATTCTGGGGCATCTTTGAGCTTTGTGAAAGGCTCGTAGGGATGCAGGAGTCATCAACATTCACGGCTGACCTATCGGTGGTCCTCGTCCTCTACTTTGTTGCATTTCATGCCCCTGACTTTACCCTAAGACGAAAGGCCATCATACTTCTTGAGGCTTCCAGGCGGCATGAGGGCATCTGGAACAGCGGGCTGGCGACTCTTGTCGCGAGAAAAGCGTACTGGGCCGCTGAACAGGGCCTGCTTGACATAGATGAGGCAACCACGCAGTCATTTTGGGACCTGGAGATTATAGACGGTCCAGATTATGACAGTGCTCTATAACTTATTGACTGTAGCACTAGCTATAAAACTGGTAACATAATTTTAAAAAGTCCGAAACTCGACTTCTAGATATATGGGTCTACGATATGGCTGTACTTTTTACTTTCTTTAACAAGTCGGTTCTCAAACCGCCTCTGAACATGACCAGGTATCTTTGCCCACATCCCCAAAAGTTGCAATGGGCAAGTTTGTGGAGGTAGATATGTAAGAGGTAGCTCTGCATCAGAATGCGTCTATGTGCAACACAGCGGCGGCTATTGGGTATCTGAAGTATGATGAATCCTAGAAGCTACAGGATGAGGGACCATGGTACACTTGTCGTATTAGATAGGGGCCATCCACCACACTACAATTAGGTTTACCCAAGCAAAATCTCTGTACGGTCCATCGGTTTTTAGGGTTACAGCAAGAAGAGCATAAGTGCAGCATGTGAGATCAACATACCCAAGCGCGGCGACTTAAAAAAATAAAGATGCAGTAGTTAGCCTCTGTAATCCTATAAGTAGTGCCGCTAAAACAGTCAAGTGCCAAATTTACGCTTGCTACCTCTAGGACATAATGACAGAAGGGGCCAGGACGCCCAGGCAGAGATAATCCATCCTATGAGTAACTGACACCCGCTGAATAAATATTATAGAAGCTAAGTTTAAATAATCTTCTGTTGTCAACTCCGATATTAACTAGACATCGTGGCACCACAAACGTCTCTGTGAGTTAGCGGGTTAGTCGGTGGTGTAAGCTTGCACAAGGATGATCCTGGAAATGAAGTCTGCCTTGGTCAATGCCGCTTAAAATCGCTGTGGACGTCTTACTGAGGTGACCTAGCACAGTCACCGATGAATATAATGAGAGAAACAGTACTGATAAAGGATATTATTACATTTCTAGAAGATCTCAACATTGCGCACTTATTTTATACTGATTACTTACTATCTCAATACTAATAATAAATACAACCTTTTGAATACAACGATGCCGCCTGACAAAGAAATCCTCGAGGGCTGGGTATCTATGCCATTAAAACAATGCGAACCCCGTAAGCCTATAAAACAAGAAACAACTTATGTCGCAAGCATATAAGAATAATAAGTGCCAAGAACCACAAAGCTTAGACCATAAAGACCGTCAACATTACCGCAGCAACGGCAGGCCACCAACCCAAATCCTCGCTGAAGCGTCGCATGGCTGCGTTTTCTGGTCCGTTTTCTGGTGTATTTTCTGATGCACTATCGCTTGGGAGCGCTGTACCGTTAGGGAGAGTTCCGTTAATAAGGATAGTTATTATACCGTTGACATCTGCAACGTCGATAATGGAATCGTAGTAATCATATTGTCCCCCTCCAATAAGGTCATCGAAGTATGCCGTGTCGTTATTATAGTCGCATGCGCACTCCACGTACTTAGAACACCCACAAAGAATATCCCGGTCTTCATACCTAAAGCTTGTAACATTATAGAAATGGTATAGGTGCGGGTATGGATATATATATGCACCATAGAGCCAAATGCCAGGCCAGAATGTAAGTGCAGCACCGGCTAGAGCAAAGGGCATAATGCCTCCAGGACTTCGGCTGCCGGATCTATAAGGTTTTGATGAACCACCGGGGTAATATCGACCAGCAATGTTGGGCTGAGGACCAGTGCCATAAGGATTCCCGGAGCTTCCGCGGTTACTGCTGCTGCTGCTACCGCTTGATGGACCTCCTGAACCACTACTATCACCGCTACCACCACTGGAACTCCCACCTCTGCTACCACTCCCAGACGATATTCTTGAGCCTCCGCCGCCCCCGTGTCCTCCGCCACGACGCTTGTAAAGCTCGTGCTCGCGGGTGCTGGGTCCGCACCCAATGAGCTTCATGGTGCGTGGCCCATCGATGGCTGACGTGACGGCTGATATGAAGAGTGTGGAAAACATAACCGCAACGTCTGGTCTCATGGTGGGCCAAGATTACTTGGTATGACGAAAGGGAGTAGGTAAAGGGGTGGCAAAAAAGTGTTGATAGAAAGTGAAATCAGTGTCTAACAAAGTCAGATTTCATATCAATGGATTTCGTTTTGAGTTTGAGTATGCGTCATTAGACGAATCATTCTAAAGTGGGAAATTCCAAGGTTAAATACTCGGAATCGCTGTGCAACGATCTACAAGGTGTAACAGTTACAGTCACTCTCTGTACTCTGTCAGAGGCCGTGATGGGGGCCAACAAGGTAGGTAGATCACGAGGTCAGTCTCCATGATCAGTCATCAGAAGAAAACAGGGATGATGTCGCTATTCCAAATGCATAGGGGGTAGCGATCAACCGATAACAAGGGCGAGCAATGGACGTCTTGGCTGAGCAGTGGATGAGGTCACTGACGGCCTGTTTCGGTAACTCGTTAATTAGTGTCGATGACTCGTTGAGCACAGACTCAAGGGCAGGAAATGTGTCTTCTTTGTGATCTCTCATAATGAGGTCTCTAGCGTTTTTAGGTCAGCTGAATGAATGCAACTTCTGGAATTGAACCCCACTTTCAAGGATCGTACTCTGGCGATCATGGCCAGTGACATAACAGACCCTGGAGTTAGCATCGGCGCATAGCCTTGTCGGGGTTGAGCTTGCAGCGAGCAACATCCATGTGGTTGCAGCTCGGATTGATTGGCATCCCTGTTAGTATGAATCAAGGCTGGCGCGAGGCCAATTGATCCAAAGAAACACAACAAATACGTCGCTAAAGTATGCCAATAGGCTTCAATTAGGGAACCCTGAGGTCTCTTAATAGTGAAGGAGCTGCATTGGACTTACGAGAGCTTGTCAAATATCCGCTTATAGACCGAGTATAGATGGCATAAGAAAAAACTTTGTATGCAGTCATGTAGTCACCACGTGGTCCTGGACGGTTAGGAAATCCGCAATCCTTCTGCCTTGATCTACAAACTTAGCTGCCTTGCAAAGGCTCCATATTTCCAAAGCATACCATCCCCCTGCATGATGCTAGTGACAACCTGTGAATCTCGCTGGTACTAAAAAGGACACGCAACATACTGTAGATGTTCTATTATCTTCTTAAGTAGTCTCCTGCGGGGCAGGTAACCTCTGTAGCATCGTAAGCCGGGGTAATTACCATAGAACAATCATAAGATCTGACCTATTATTTAAGGTCTTTAATTTTGAGATAGTGTCTTTCTGCTGATTATTACTTACATCGAGGGGCTGTGCAATACAAATTGCATGTAATTGCTTGCAACAATCTAGAAGAAAATTGGCTGTATGAATTTTAGCTTTCAGCCAGCATTAAGCACGCTTGCTTCGGCTAGGAAGCTTGGTGCGCTAGAGTTTGCAGATGATAGAGGTAAGATTGACACAAAAAACATGTCAATAGCTTATAACGTATGGCGTCAACTCTCGCAGCTTCACTCGTTACCACTTACACCTCAAAGAAGCCGGGTTTTCGGCACAAAAGGTGGGTCTCTTAGCTGCGATTAGCTTTCAAGCCTAGTCTAGGAAGTGAAACTCAAGGAGTTACATGATTGGCTGGCTCGTGTAATAACCAATCATCTTATTGAAGGTGTCGCCTAGGCTACACACTAGGCGGTCGGCTATTCATCGACAACCATACCTTTAGAGTCTCTGTAGCCATACCTACAGAGAAAAGACACGACTCTGGCGTGAGTGCCTAACACCACCTGAGGTCAGTTAGACATCTTTTGTTTGGTCGTGGAGATGACAAAACCTTCTGATAATCACGAAGAGATTATCCAGCAGTATAGGCTCAAGCTGCCTGGATGGGTTCTCCCTCTCGATACGTACGATGCGAATATTGACTTTGAAGGAAATGATGCAGGGCACGGTGACCCCTGGATCTGGACACGTAGGATACCAGAGCTCCCAGAGAAGAGCATTTATGACGACACTAAGTCCTTTTGGCTCACCCGCCGTACTGTTCTCGAGAACTACATAGTCGGTGTAGTTAATGCTATAACAAACAGACCAGATTGGACCAAAAAGCTTAAACGCCTGGAAATTCGCAATCGCTGGAAGCAAGAGATCCGTGGAGCGTTAATACAGGCAGTCCAAGAATCTTCTAAATTGGAGCTAGACCGCTACGTTAAAGATAATTACCACGAAGAACTCGAGCCTACCCGCCAGGCCGTTGTCCAACGCGCAGTCGACTTCTGCATGGACGAGCTCGATCACAAAGCTAAGCAGACCCTTAAGAATGGATACACTACTATTCTCGGACTAGGAAATGCCGACATCGTTAAGTCAGATACAGCTGTTCCGAATCTCTTAAATCAAAGATTGCAAAGCCTTGCTCGTAGGCTAGAGGACAGCCAAGCCACCATCAGCTGGCAGCCAGGACAAGAGGGCGTCGTCCGGAACTTGATCCACCCATCAAAACATCCTCTGCAATATGGCCGGTCAAAGATTGCAACCAGCCGCGTACCTCTGAGAGATGCTTTTGCATACTCTAATTGCGGCCAAACCATTCCTCTGCCCTCTAAACAGACAAAGCTTTATTCTTCACGTTTCCAGTGGCTGCCTGCAGAGGTCCAGTTTACTTCAACTGGCCAAGCGCAATTTACAAGCGTGATCAACGGCCTTGACTACGAGGAGCACTCAGAGCTCTACAGCGCCCTGGCCGAGCTCATCGACCACTGCGTCCCGCTCTGGAACCAATGCCTGCCGCTCGGCCGTGGTAATAATCCCCGACGCTGTCCTTGCAACTACGAGGATGATTGCTGGACGGCTCCCAGCACTGTGACGGAGGAGTGTGAAGACCAGTCTTCCCTAGCTTATTATAGCGCCAGTCCTCCATACTGGATGCGTGACGCGGACGAGGCCACCAAACAACGCTGGCGATATAGATTCCCCAGCTGCCCACCTCCCATGGCTTTCCAGCAGTTTGCCAATTTGATCGACGAGACGCCTAAAGTAGACCTGCTTCGGGATTACCAGTCCCTCCAGGTCATCGTCAAGATGTCCAATGTGATCCTGACCCCGGAGCGGCCAAGGTCTAAAGAGGTCGCCTGGCATGTAGAAGGTCTGTCTCCATTCCCGCTGCTTCTTGATGTGAACACCTGATCAAGGAGGCGTAGTTATATTGATTTACGTATGTGTGGTGTGCTAAACAGCCTGGCTTAAAAGGACTCGCGAACGAACATATATGCGCAACTGCCATCTACTATTACGAGTTCGATAATGTCGCCTCCAGCCATGTTTACTTCCGGACACCTGCGGCTATGGGTGAAATAGGTTACGGCCAGATGGATTACCGGGGTCTACGACGCGTCTTCGGCACAGAACTCACCGACGTACCAGCTATACAGCAACTTCCCATGGCCACCAACGTCGAGGGCCGTCTACTCGTTTTCCCCAATGTGTTCCAGCACAAAGTCCCAGCGCTCAAGCTTCAAGACCCCTCGAGGCCGGGCCACCGCAAGGTCATCGTCCTCTGGCTCGTTAACCCCCAGAAACGCATTATTTCCACGGCCAATGTCGGTCCTCAGCAAAAGGAGGCTGCTATCGATAGGCTAGCCGGCATACTGAGAGGCATAAAGCTGCCTGTCAAAATTGTTGATCTAATCATGAGAGAAAGTTACGGAGACTTGCTGAGTGATGACGATGTGCAGCAAATACAGAAGGAGTTAATGGATGAGCGTATTGGGAGAGGGGCTGATTACAGTAAGATTGAGCGAGAGTATAACTTTTGCGAGCATTAAGTATATTACTCTTTTTAAAGAAGTATTTTAAAAAAGATTAATAAATAAAAAACCCTTTTTATATTTATTAAATTAATTATAAAAGGAAACTATTATTATTAAAAACTTGAAAATATATTAATAAAAGTATTATATTATTATAATAATAATTTTATTATTATAAATTTATATATAATTTATTATTAATATTAGTATTTAATTTTCCCACGTTGCGCACTAGAATCCATAGAAGAGTCACCACAAGTGGCTACACAAGCAACATATCTACTTTACAGATATATCAGCTGCGGAAAAGCAAAATACACAATAGACCTCTAATTTAAGGAAAGAGGTGGTTCCCTGAATGCCTCAAATCCTTCTGACGGTGGGTCGACACAATGAAGAACTCCTAGGTATTCGCGATCTTTCCTGTGTGTCAACACATGGCTTCGGATCAGGTTCCGCATAAACCAATATTGTATTAAATCGTCAGCTCCACGCACGCGTACATAAACCGCCTCGTCAGGATATACCTCCACGTCGACCATCTTAACCCAATATGAGGAGGAGCTGTAAACATCACAGCCGTGAGGAAAGCCCTTAGGCGCAGTAGCAAGCTGGGAGAGGGTCTCGGCATCGAGAATGATGCACGCAACATGTCTTGTGTTCCAACGTTTGACCTGCCCCCCTTGGCTGCAATCCAGGTCTTGAAATATTCGCGCACCGCAGCCAAAGAGGCATTTTCCAGACTCTGATCCTCCACAACGTCATTCTCATAGCGGCGTACAAATTCCTCGTTTGGGCGCGTGTCAACCTCGACAGGGACATCCCTATATCGAAAGTCCCCCGTTTTTTTGCCACGGGTAATCAGGAACTTGACACCCTCGACTTCGCCTTCAGCTCATTGCTGGGCGATATTGTTTATAATTTCACATGCTCGAATTTCTCGTCCGATCCAGGGCCAAAAGCGGTGCGTATAATAACAAAGCCCCATTTCTTGGGTCTGTGGCCGTCGAGGAGAGATAACATTGTGTCTAGTCGCTGGATAACGCTATGGTTGTATCGAGGATCTCCTTGAAATTGAGCCTTCTGGAAGACGTCATCATTGATCCAGGAAGGATAGTCCTCCTCATTGGCCACTGGTTGGGCCATGGTATATGGAAGTAAACAATGACAATTTTTTTATAATAGAAAGAAAAGAGGAGAAGGACATGTTAAAAAAACGCAAATAAATCAGGCCATTATATATCCACTCTTGCTTAGATAAGGCTATAATTCTTTAAATAAATCTTATTATAAATAATTAATTTATTATTAATTAAATATTACTATATAAGTTAGGCAGTAGGCAGTTAGGCTCTTTAATGGCATTAAAGTGTATATTATATTAACAGAGCATTATGTTAATTATATTAATAAATAGAACTCTCAGTATATTCATTCTTTATGAAGCACGAACCAATTTTACTAAGCAATCATCTGTAAGCATCTCCTACCCCCTTCCTCTTCATCTATCTAACCAGCCGGCAGCAATGGCCAGCACCTCCAAAGCCGTCAAAGCCCCTCGCTACCGGGACCTCGATGCCTGGCAGACTTTGAAGAAGCGTGATTTCGAATACGCTCTCAACCTGCTCGTCGCTGGTGAGTGGGTCATTGACGGCAAAGTCAAGGACGGGTGGAATTCTCTGGATGCCAGGGTCGGCAGCGAGCGATGCCAGGAAACCGCTGCGATCGCCTTAGCCCTCCGTCGCATTGTCATCAAGTTTTTGGAGAAGAATGGTTTCAAAGATGAATTCAACGATCTGATCATCGAGTACCGCGCCCAGCACGCTTCTGACAAGGAATGGACCAACATCTTCAAGGTCGAGGATGTCTTTGTTCAGAACTCGTCCCGCTACAACCTCATCAAGCAGGCCGTCATCGACGAGGTCGGCGCAGATTGGACCACTTTCCTTGGTTTGGCTCGCACGCTCACCTCCTTCAGCGTCCTGACCAACATGGAAGCCGGCATGCCCATGCGCTACCGTCGCAAGGGTGAGGTCCTGGTCGAGACCTCGAAGGAACAGCGTGACGCCAGCATGGGCGAGTATCACGATGCCGAGTTTCCGTTGCGTAATGTATTTACCGAAATCTCGTTCAAGCTCATCAAGAAACTGGCCGACACTATCCTCGGCGACAAGGCCACGCCCTTCGGCAGTGAGCCACGCATTCGCGGTACAATTTCGGAGCAAGCCCGTGAAATTTTCCACTTCTCCAAGGCCCACAAGATCAATCCTGGCCATAAGGAATACCCGATTGTCGTCGGCTCGTTCTCGGCGTCCATGCAGATCTTGCTTTCCGCTTGTTGGTACTACAACATTCCCATCACGGAAATAATGGTCCGCATTGAGAGCGACGGACCGCTCCGAGCGCCTTATAACGACCCTGCCGAACAGACCGACTACGAGGCTCTCCAGAACCTCAGCTTGGATGAGCCCACAGTCGATGCGTCTGCCTCGACGACTTACAGGATCACGGCCGTGCCGCGTCACACGTACGTTAAAAGCGGGGATAAGGGGGGATGCTTCAAGGTTGTCGATCCTGAGGAAGAGGAGATCGAGCACGAGCCATGTTGGAAGCTAGGTGGCTTCAGCATGTACAACAAGGCCCAGGCTGGCACACTCTTGTCTTCGGCTGACAACGGTGAGTACATGGGCGCGCTGCTGACGTCTGATGTCGCTCACCGCAGCATGATTTTTGGCTTCTTCCACAACGAGTATCCCGCAGCCACAGAGGACGGTGGCGTTGATCTCATTACGCTATTCAACAAGGTATGCGGAGAGAGCAACAGTATCGCCAAGGTGACGCTCGAGAACATTGGAACCGGTTGGAGTATGAACCCCGCTGATCAAAGCGGCCCGATTAGTTTCTTGTCACTCGCCGCTGCCTGCAGCAGCCTCGCTAGGCAGCGTGGTCTCCAGAATACCTTCTTGGCGCATCAGCGTGACCCGGCAAGCAGGAGCGCGTATCGGATGCAGGATAAACCCATTCCCTATACCTACAACCACATTGAGATCTCGACTCCAGCTCAGGAAGCAGAGAAATGGGAAGAGTTAATGGGTCGGGTTCGGTCCACCGACGAACCCCTGTATGGCCACATCTTTACAGCTGGCAACGCTGCGTACAGCATGAGTGATCAGGTTGAGGCTGATGCCCTAATGCGACTCAACAACAACAACCAGAAGATTAAGAGGCTTATGGCCAAGCACCCAAACCATATGGTGTACCTCACCCCTGAACACCAGACAAAGCTTAAGACCTCTGTAGTAGTGTAATGGTTATAGTAAGCACTTTAGGGTAAGAGGTTTAGCCTTATTAATAGGTTAAATATATTACTTTAAAATTTACTATTATTATAGTAATATTATTTTATTTTATTTACAATATAATATAACTATAAACCTTATTAATTTTAAGGTTTATTAAAGTACTTAGGCCTTAGTATATCTTATAGTATTAATTATAGCAAGCTAATTTTAACTGGCATAAAACTGCCCAGTTCCTATTGACTGGACTTCCGGGACTGCAAACTACAGTAAAATTATGCCAATCACGGGTCAAGTCAACATCCAGTCCCTTAACGGCACTATACCGCTGCAGCATTCGGACAAGAACATACCCGGCCTCAGTCAACGCGAGCTGTTGGCCGATGCAGATTCTCGGCCCTCCATTAAACGGTGCGAAATGCCATGCGGCGCTCGCGGTTCCCCTCTTCTTCTCCCAACGCTCTGGAACGAATTCGTCCGCGTCCTCACCCCAGAGGTCCTTGCGCCTGTGGAGCACATGCGTACTGAAGTTGACCTCTGTCCCTTTAGGTACAAAGATGGGACTCTTTCCATCTGGCCCACCGCCTACTGGGAGTGTCGTATCGTGCAGCGCGCGACGAGAGTTGAAGGGTACAACAGAGTGTAGCCGTAGGGTCTCGGAGAGCACGTGCTGAAGATATGTGCATTCTTTCAACGAAGCAAACGTCATCGTAACCGAAGGGTGGTCAGGGCTGGGGCCCAGGGTAGAAAGGATCTCGGAGCGAAGTTTTGCAAAGACACGAGGGTTGCGGAGAAGGCAGTACCAGGTCCAACTCATCAATGAGGCCGTGGTATCTCGTCCAGCAGCGAGAAGCCCAAGGACTTGTTCCCTGACCTCTTCATCACCACCGCTACACCGCTCGCGGAGGACATCGAGAAAGTCATAGAGCACCTGGGAAGAACCCTCTTGTTTGGCCATATCTGAGGCGGCAATAGCACTGTCAACAAAGCCATGTAGAGTCTCCACGCATGAGCGCAGCTCGCGCGTGCCATAGAGCCAGTAGAAGCTGCGTAGGCGGACGCGCGTGCCAAGGACGGCCACCATACGCTCGAAGGCGTGATGGAATTCCATTCCAAGGTGAGAACCGTCTCCATCAAGAGAAGCTTGGAGGGTGGATGTGCTATGCCCAAGGAATAGTTCCGTTGCAGAGTCCAACGTGAGAGACGGGAGCAACGCAGCCAGGCTGACGGGCCCAGACCAGGTGCCGTCCGCGATGGTTTGACTCTTTTCCTTCTCGATGCATCGAAAAAGAGTCTGAACGTGTTCCTCCAAGAGGTCAAGGCGGGATACGTTGCCACGACTGAACAAAGGCCTCATCATGTCTCGTGCCGCGCGCCAGGCTACACCATCGGCCGCGAAGATGCTTCTACCCAGCACAGTCTTCAGGTTTGTACTCCTCGTGGCGCCCATACCAAAGTCGCTGAACTGGGTTGCCAAGATTGCTTGGATGTTGCGAGGCTCGGCGGTGACGAGGTTGGTGGTGCCCAAGATGGACATGCGGAACGTGTAAACGCCCATGGCGGCGAAGCGGTTGGCGACGTGGTCTGGTGTGCGCTGTTCACGGTCTGCGCGGAGAGAAGCAAGGAGTGTGTCAATTCCAAAGGGGAATTTGGATGGCTCAAGGGGTGCTGGACGACAGCCTCGTTGCCCAGCTTTGTGTGCGTGGGATACATTTTGACATAGTAATTTGAGCAGATGGATCGAGAAGGGGACAGCCAGTATCAAAATGTAGAGGGGGATGTGCTCGTAGAGCTTCACAATCAAAGATGGAAGCATGAGTAAGCGAATCGTCTTGTCAAAGATCTTTTCGAAGGAGAGGTCCATGGTTATCTGTGGTTGACCACCTCGGTTGACAGACGATAGAACCTTTGCGGTTTGGTTTCAGAGGCAATGGTGTTCGATGTAAAATGGTGTTTGTGGCGATACACGCTGTTGGAACTAGGGTCACGGATCAGTCGCTTCATCTCAGTATCGAACCATCCTGTGATGGATGCGCTTCGAAACATCTGCCGAGATATTGTAATCCTCCGGCGGCGACCCCATCTTCTTCGGCATCGCCGTGTTAACAGGGGACTCGACCATTGGCTGAAGACTTGACATCCGACCTGCAGGTTGGCGGGGAGAAGAAAGAGGACCCTGCGATTGAAGGATCGTCGGTGTTCTACTTGGGTATAGGTTGACACTTGATGGAGGACGTGGGGGAGATAAGCAACAGACAGGGATTCCTAGTCTCGAAACGAAACTCTGACTCGTGAGTCGTAAGATCCCGGATAACTCGCCGGCCACAAAGAGTCTGCCAACGGCGTTCCTGCAAATAACACGTGGATTATGAGTGTTTTGGTAATGAGACTCGACGTCGTCGTTGGACTAAGATTGGAGTGTAGTCGGTCTGGTGAGGCGATATGGCAGAAGCATCACCTTCTTGAGCAGGAAACCTCTATCAGTGCCTCAGGACCGTTCTGAGACGAGATTGTTCTGGTCTTGAAGGAAAGATTGTATACTCTTCTGCCATAATTAATCATTTGTCAAAGACACCTTGAATAATGGTTTCAAATGCATATCTCAATTCCTACAGAGCTGGCTACTGTATGTTTGTAGATCTACTTAACTGTGTAAACCTTGCAATAAGAGTTTATGTCTACTTCACAGCCACTTTATCCGCGTCTGTTCTCTCAATGAGATTCACCAGCAGCGGTAATTTCTCCCAGACGACAAAGGTGCCTTGCTTAAACCACCAGTCCTCCAACGGTTCATGGAGCTCAGGGTCAAAGTTCCAGAGCAGCATGGCAAATGCAAGTGACATCTCGGCAGTTGCCATCCTGTAGGCAGGGTTAGCAGCCACCTTTAGCAGATGTTGACATGTACGTACGACTTTCCAATGCAATTGCGAGACCCGATGGAGAATGGCTGAGAGGCGGTCCTATCATCGGAGGCGAATTCCGAGTCCGAACCCACATCAAGCCATCTCTCAGGAAGGAATTCGCCAGCACGGTGGAAGTTGACTTCTGAATGGCCGGCGGCAAGTTGATTCACACCGACGGCAAAGCCACCTGGAACCCACTGGCCCTCAATGAACTCTCCTTTACCTGGTACCCAGCGAGGAAGTGTGCCTGGAGTTGGCGGATATAGTCGCAAACCCTCAGTGATACAGGCGCGGAGATACTTGCAGTTCTGCGTGGAAACCATGGTAATATCTTCCTCTTTGTTGAACGCGGTGCGGATTTCCGCCTTCAGCTTCTCTAATGCTTCTGGGTTACGAAGAAGCAGATAAGTAATTCCAGCGAGGCCTCCTGCTGCGGTCCCGCTCCCGGCGACGATAAGGGTACTCGCAAGCATGGTTAACTCGATATCCGTCAACTTCTCCTCTTGGTCGTTGGCCAGAATGTAGGAGAAGAAGTCCTTGCCAGCAGACTTGGTTTGGATGCGACGCTTTACCTTCTCAGCAGTCATGGCCAAGTGCTTGTTCCGGGATTCACTGACACGGCGTGGCGAAATCCAGATCAAAATGTCGAATAGGCCGTATTGTACCGCAAGCTGGATCCAAGGGAAGCTTTTCGTGCGCGCACCAATAATGCGAATCCACGGTTGGTCTGCGTTTTCAAGGCAACCGGCCGGGGCTCCAAAGGCGAGATCTGCTCAGTTGCTTCGAGTTAGGGTGTGTCAAAGAATTTTAATTGTTACGGAAAATAGTCTGATAAACGTACCTGATAGTATGTCAAAGGATAGCAGGTTATACCAGAGAGACAGGTCGACAGGCCCATCGTGGGAGACCTTTTTAATCTGTTTAATAAACATTTTGATGTAATTCTGGAAATAGTACTCCTGTTCTCGCAGAGCACGCTCAGAGAAGGCCGGGTTGATGGCTCGTCGAAGCCTTGCATGTCGGCCAAGCTCCTCTGTTGCTAACGTCCTGTGGCCGCCGATGGAGGCGGGTGCTATACCACGGCCATCCAAGACCTTGGGGAACTCGGGCGAGCGCTGTCCATAGATCTTCTTCCACGCTGCGCCACTAGTGTATGAGAGCTCATCAGGGGCGATGCGGACAACAGGGCCATACTGATCATGAAGGTCGCGGATCTTCCAAGCTATTCGCCCCTTCATATTCACATAGTTCCATGGGATCCGGGAGATTGCCCAAAGCTTGGGGCCTGGATAGTGTCGCAGCGGGCTGAGGTAAAGATGGTAGAAGGTCCGGTAACATGTGTAAAGCGCAATCAATCCAGAGTCAGTACGTCATGAGAAGGGAAATGGCGTTTAAAGGCTTACAAAAGTAAAGAATCCAACTGCAATATTACTGATGGTGAGCTCCGGCAGCCTCATGAGGAGGTCTTGAATCTGCTCTGATACAATCTCTGACTTGAGCATAATGAATCTGAGATAAACAGCTATCGGCAGAAAGGATGGGGTTCAGGGAAAGCGTCGGTGACAGGCGTGGGAGGCGAACCGGGTGATCCATAGTCTCCTTCTTCTTCCCTCCTTTAAACGTCATCTTTTTCATGATCCTGCAGAGGTGTTGCACGAAATAGTGGTGTGGATAACTCTCACAGTGAGATAGGCCAACGTTGGCCAGTAAAATGGATCATCTCTTGCACGTTGGCCTACTCGGCAGTTGAATCCCACAGAACTACGGGAACGCCGTCCCCAGACCCCACTACTGGCCGGGGTCACTGAGCGGCATGGGCGGGATAGGGTCGAGACTAGACCGTATTCGTGAAAAACAAGCCTTTCACTAAGCCTGGGCTTGCGCATGACATGTCTTCTAGGGTACTACGTATATCAAATCACTTGCAGGGTATGGACTAGCAACGGTCCCTAGTGCGGGATCCTAGTCGATGCTGTCAGGGTCGTATTGTATATATCACTCACTATGGAGCCTGAAGGTTGATGCCGACTTCGGACTCTTGGTGACCTTTCTTTACTCAATTCTGTGTACCGTGTGTTATGCTGAGTTTACCTCTGAGCTGCAACATCTCATCACCATCGCGTCCTCATCTTTTATCTTCAGAGCCTAAGAACAATTCTCGTCATGAGTGTGCCGACAACCCCAGAAAGCCTGCAGAGAGACCTCATGCCAAAGCTATCTAGCGCGGCTCGTGTTCACCTGCCTGGATCACAAGAGTTTGCGAGGTCCAACCTACGCTTTACTGAATATGAGCGCCCAGTTCGTAACACTTTACCCATGGGATACATTCCATCTGGATGGAGGAGCTAGCTGACTGGTGCGTATGGGGTCTAGACTTACGTAGCCGCCATTAGTCCAGGCTGTGACGAAGACGTGATTTTTATTGTCAAATACGCGCGGGAGAAGAACATCCCCTTTGCGCCGCGATCAGGACATCATGCCGTAACCACCACAATGCGACATTTAAAGAACGGCATATTGATCGATATGCGCTCCCTAAACAAGCTGGAGTTTGACTCTGAGCTTGGCCAAGTGACCGTTGGAGGAGGTGTCATAACGGATGATTTTGTTAAATTTCTGCAGTCGGTCGGAATGGAAGTTAGTAAGTAACAGAACGTCGGGTATCCATTTCAGCAGTGACTCGCGCTAAAAAGAATAAACAACAGACGTTGGCTCGTGCCCGACAACGGGTATCGTTGGCGTAGCATTCGGGGCAGGACTAGGCCGGCTCCAGGGTAAGTATGGCTATTTGCACGACAACATGGTGTCCTGCAGGTTGGTTCTTGCTGATGGCAGTGTGAGAGTGGTGTCAGAGGCGTCGGATCCAGACCTATTCTGGGCTATACGCGGCGCAGGACACAATTTTGGTATTGCCCTGGAGGCGACATTTCGTGTTCATCCCCAAGCGAATGAGGGTATTCATTACACTTGGGACTTGGAGTACAGCCTGGAACAGTGTGATGCTGTTTTTGAGACCCTTAACAGTGTCCATGAGGAGATGCCTATGGATCTGGCCATCTTTGTGTTGTGGATTCGCGAAAGCGACGGTGGCAGAAAGGTAAGGTCTGGTGACAGAAAGTGAAATGACCTGACTTTATGTTGACATATGGCTTTATCACAGCATCATTTACTCGTCAACCTTGTATGGTCTGGCGAGGAATCCGAAGCTCGTCCATGGATCTATCGGTTTGAGAATCTCAAGCCCATTCTTAACAGCGGTAAAATTACCACCACGTGGGCTGATCTACCGTGGGTAACCTACAAGGGACAGAACAAAGTTCTGAGCAAGCCAGAAGTGTGGTCCTTGGCACCGAACAAGATGATGGGTGCTGTCTGTGTCGAAAAGTTCGATCTCGAGACCACTCGAGAATTCTTCAAGAGCGTCAAAGAAATGAACGAAGAGTGGGCTGGCAAAGGATTCTTTGGTGCCATGTTTGAATGCTTGCCCCACCAGAAGGTCCGGGAACTTGCAGACGAGACAACAGCGTTCCCTTGGCGCTGGGGATCAAACCATTTCATGTAAGCTTTTGCAAAGTAACCAAAATGAACAATCTATGGTTGAGAGATGGCTGATGCAGTTCTTTCTGATAGAATGTTTATGGCGACTCCTCTGAAGTTGGAGTACCAGGATGCTTTTGAAGCGCACATCGACCAGTGGAAGAAACGCTTCATTGCCACATCCGGGTACGGCCGTCTTCAGCAATACGTCAATTATGGCAATACTACGTCGACAATGCGAGATCCGCCTGAGGCATTATATGGGTATGAACCATGGAGATTGGAAAAGCTGAGGCGAATGAAGCATATCTACGATCCTGATAATGTGTTTCGATGGTATCAACCATTGGTCGAGGAGGACTAGCCCAGTACCAAGAACGTCGTTTGTGGCTCGTAGATTTAGTAGTCCAATGTAGAAATAGCTTTTCTAAGATTGAATCAATAAAGTTTTTTAACAAACCCACTCGCGTCCGATTAGAATTCTTATTCCGCCCGGGTTTGCCGTTCGAGGTGTCCTCTTCACAACCCCCACTCACTCACTCCCTGCGGTACCGGAAGATATGAATGAGGTGTCAGACCCTTGTTACGTGCAAGGATCGCATAGAAGTGGGATATCTCCATAAATTTCATTCAGTCTCTGAAACAAGTACCCCGGAACACACGTGTTCAATCGCGAGTCGATTGCGCGATGGTTTGAGGGATCATAATCGTTGCACGAATCAAACATTCCCCTCATACACCACCCCACAATGCTCGATACAGAAGAACTCGGTGAAAAGAACTGGAATAAAGTTGTTCGTTTCAAGATAGGGTGGGACATCTTTGTCAGGCGGCTAACACGGCCACGGTCGAGGTGGCAAACGTGCCTTGAGTTGACTTGTTCACTGGACTGCCCGCGCCATCTCAATGATATAGAGTGTTTTGCGTTAGGAGCTCGGTCAAACCCATGCACGCGTGATCAGAAACCAATAGGTGATTGGATAGTTGAACTTGAATAATCCATATGTTGAGATAAACGATAGATTGGGTAGTACAATGTATAGGCCAAGATAGTTATATGCAATCGTGCGGCTTTGTGTTTAGTTTTAGCTCTCAAGACTCTGGTTCTAATACAGATATCTCACTTTTCTTTTTATAAAAACACCGTTTTACTGCACTTGCTCCAACTTCAATCTATTTTAGCAAAGATGCCCTTTCTTGAAGAGCCCCATAATATGCACAGCACCGTACAACCCATTGCCATTATTGGTATTGGGCTGAGGGGCCCCGGAGATGCCTCCGACCCAGAGAAATTCTGGCAAATGCTACTTGATGCTCGGTCCGCTCGTTCTGAGATCCCAAAAGACCGGTACAACGTTGATGGTTTCTATCACCCAAATCCTGAGCGATTAGGCAGCATACAGCCTCGGTAAGCTTGTCAGTACTTCACTGAATTAGTAGCTGACATAAAGCAACAGTCATGCACACTTTTTGAAGCAAGACTTCAAGGTGTTTGACGCGCCTTTCTTCGGCATCACTCCGAAAGAGGCCAAGGCCATGGACCCTACCCACCGCTTGCTCCTGGAAGCTACATATGAGGGTTTCGAGAACGGTTTGTTCACATGAACTAAAATAAATCCTGAACTCTCATGCTAACGTCCAATGCAGCTGGACTGACACTGAATGACGTCTCTGGGACGCAGACATCCTGCTACGTTGGTACCTTTACGGGAGACTTTCCGAACCTACAGGCCCGTGACAATGAAGGGCCATCCATTTATCGTAAGTCAAAGCTACCCATAAGTCCTCGACACCAGCAGTGACAGTTACTAACCGCTTCCAAGACGCTACCGGCTTGTCATCCTCATTGGCTTCTAACAGAATATCTTGGTTCTATAACCTGAGAGGTCCATCCATGACAATCGACACTGCGTGTTCGTCAAGTCTGACGGCATTTCACCTGGCTTGCCAGAGCATCAGGACAGGAGAGGCGGAGATGGTACGTAATCTCCCTTTTTATCTGTGACTTCGATGTGACAAGTGGTTAATGCTTAGTGCTATACTAGAGCGTTGTAGCGGGAGCCAACCTCATGTTCGGTCCTGACATGTCCATCCTTCTCGGCGCAGCAAAGATTCTGTCACCAGAGGGCAAATCCAAGATGTGGGACGCCAATGCAAACGGCTTTGCACGTGGCGAAGGATTCGGTGTCACAATTCTCAAGTCTCTCACTGCGGCGCTTCGAGACGGAGACACTATCCGCGCAGTCGTGCTGAGCTCGGCTGCGAACGAGGATGGGCGGACTCCTGGAATCTCACTGCCCAACAGCGAGGCACAGCAAGAACTGATCCGTAATGCTTACAAGAGCGCTGGCGTCGATCCTGCAGACACGTGCTACGTTGAGGCCCATGGCACTGGCACGCAGGCAGGTGACCCTTTGGAAGCACGCGCCATTCTGAAGACTATCGGCGACCGAACTGCCCGAAAATCTGATCTCTATGTCGGCTCTGTGAAGACAAACATCGGACATTTGGAGGGTGCTGCGGGCGTTGCCGGTATCATCAAGGCTGCCCTGGCAGTAGAACGGGGCTTGATCCCGCAGAATCTTTGGTGAGAATACTCGAATTTCTGCTGCTTTGTATATTAGGAGACTAACGAGCATTTTATTTCCAGGTTTGAGAATCTCAACCCTCAGATCGAGCTTCCTTCCAACGTCAAGGTTCCTACAAGCCTCACGGTATGGCCGCAAAAAGGCCCTCGTCGAGCGAGCATTAACTCGTTCGGATTTGGAGGGGCCAATGCTCATGTGATTCTTGAAGATGCCCGGTCATATCTATTTCGCCATGGTCTACCGGGGCGTCATGCTACTACTGCTTCACGCCATCAACTGCCTGAGTCTACGTCAAGCCAGAGCAGCGAGTCTGACTCCGATAGCGAAGCAGACAGTAAACCCATTTCCAAACTCTTTGTGCTTTCTTCCAATGACCAGGAAGGTGTCAAACGCAGCTCTCAGAGTATCCTATCCTATCTCAAGACCACTAAGCTCATCACCAAACATGGTTTCAGCAGTGAACTCGCCTACACACTCTATTCCAAAAGGACAGCCCTGCCTTGGAAGGCCTTTGCTGTTGCCTCGACAGTTTCTCACCTTTGCCAAAGCCTGGAGAGTAACCCTGTGGTCGTTCGATCATCCTCGTCGTTTGTTCCAAGAGTTGCACTTGTATTTACGGGCCAGGGCGCACAGTACTTCCAGATGGGCAAGTCACTATCCTCTTACAAAGTATTCCAAGACAGCCTGCTGCATTCAGAAGCTATCTTGAGGAGACTGGGATGCCCTTGGAGCCTACTTCAGGAGCTAGGTCGAGGCGAGGTAGAGTGCAATCTTCGATGGACAGACTACAGCCAGCCAGCCTGTACCGCTCTACAGGTTGCGTTGGTTGACCTCATCCGAGACTGGGGCATCCAGCCAGTGGCTGTAGTGGGCCACTCCAGCGGTGAAATTGCTGCTGCTTATTGCGCGGGCATCATTGATCAAGATGCGGCTCTCAGGATTGCCTGGTTTAGGGGTCAAGTCTCACATACCGTCTCCAAGAATGGGGGAATGCTGGCTGTTTCTGCAAGCAGCGCCACTGTCAGTGGGTATCTTGACCTTTTGCAGCGTGGCAAGGCCATTGTAGGCTGCTTCAACAGCCCCAAAGCATGCACAATCTCCGGTGATGTTGCTGCTATCGATGAGCTGGAAGGGATTCTCGGAGAAGCAAAGATACCTTACGCCCGTTTGCCCATGGATGTAGCCTACCATTCCTTTCACATGCAGGCTGCGAGGGAAAGGTACGAGAGTGCTCTGGCTGGCATCCCCCATGGCTCTTCGGCTATACCTATGTTCTCCTCAGTGACTGGCCAGGTGGTTGCCCCTGGACAGTTGTCTCCCTCGTACTGGGTTGACAACCTCGTGTCTCCTGTCAACTTTTCTGGTGCAGTGCGTTCCCTCATGCACTACACTCAGGGCAAGATACAGGCTCATGATAAGTCGGCCTTTGCTAGTGTCTTCGTGGAGTTGGGACCGCACTCTGCTCTTCGAACCTATCTCCTCGACATCTTCGCCACTGAAGAGCGTTTCACGAGTTGCTCCTACGCTACTATTCTTAGGCGCAAGTTTGATGGCATTCATACGGCGTTGGAAGCGGTTGGTCATCTCTGGGCCAAGGGCTGTGTCGTTGACGTTAACCGTGCCAACCAAGCTCCTGATGACACCAGCATGCTGGTGGATCTGCCACCATACACTTGGAATCACTCGCGAGCTTTCTGGGACGAGTCATACCTCAGCCGTGAGTACAGACTTAGAGAGAAGCCTCGGTCAGATCTTCTAGGTTACCGCATTCCTGGCACTCCTGACCCAACGTGGCGCAACTTCCTCCGGTGTAACGAGAACCCGTGGATTCGCGAGCACAAAGTCCAAGGTGATATACTCTACCCGGGCGCAGGGATAGTGATCATGGCTATCGAGGCAGCCCGCCAACTCGCTGAAGAGAGTGCCAACGAGGAAGTCTACGGCTACGAGCTCCGAGACGTGGCCCTTGAAACAGCTCTAAGAGTGCCTGATACCGACAAGGGTATCGAGGTAATGATCCAGCTGCATCCCCGGCGCACCGGTACCAAAGCTGGACCTTCCGCTAGCCTTAGCGAGTTTGCCGTCTCCTCCTGGTCCGAGGATACCAAGGACTGGACAGTACATGCGCGCGGTCTGGTATCTGTCACATACAGATCCTCACTATCGCCAGCCATGGATCACGAGCTTGCCCTTGAGAATGACAGATATGCGCAATCCTTTGCCCAGGCCAAGGAAAACTGCCAAAGACCCGTGCGAGCCTTCCTGTATGACACCGTAGAAACCATCGGCATGCGATACGGCCCGACATTCCGCAACATGACCGAGCTGTTTGCAGGGCCGAGTGCCAGTTACGGCGTTATTAGCATACCCGACACTAAAGCCATCATGCCTATGGGATTTGAGTATCCATTCGTGGTCCACCCAGCCACGCTCGACTCTGCCCTTCACCTTCTGTTCCCATCTATCAGCGGTGAGGACCAGTCTCTCAATGAGGCTGTCGTGCCCTTCTCGTTTGACCGCATCTTTGTGTCGGCCAAGATCTCAACAGTTCCGGGCACCAGGTTGCATGGCTATTCCACGGCTCAGAAGACCAGTTACAATACGTGGAAGTCGTCTATTACTATCTCGGAGGACCTTTTGGAGCCGATGATCATCATGGAAGGCCTCTCTTTGGCATCTGTTGGCGATGGGGGCAGCACGCAACAGCCTGGCCAAGACGCCAGGGCCAGCTGCTTTACACAGACTTGGCACGAGGACGTGGACTTGCTCGAGCCGCTGCAGATAAAAGACCTGGTCTACAAGCGAACCCTCAAGAGCAACGATGACGAGTCTGTTCTTGACCATCTCGAGTTTGTCTGCCTTGTTTATATCTACCGCTGTCTTGCTTGGTTCGAGAGCGAAGAAGGCAAGGCCCATGTGCCCCAGGATGGGTTCTGGAAGCTCTATGTCGAGTGGATGCGCAACACCGTCAAGGCGTTTCCCCCTCTTCCATCTACCGAGTCCCAAATCACATCTGCAATGGAATCCTCTCGTGCAAGCATCGTTCTCTCCAAGAGCGGCGACGTAACTGTTCAGATGGTTGACCGCATCGGAGAGAACCTTAGTCGCATCTTCACTCGCGAGGTTGAGCCTTTGCAAGTCATGACAGAGGGTGATTTATTGTATGACTTTTACCGTGGCGCATTTGGCACCAGCTTCAACACCAACGTTGCTGAATATGTGGGCTTGGTCGCCGACAAGAGCCCTGGAGTCAAGATCCTAGAGATTGGCGCTGGTACTGGTGGGACGACGTACCATGTGTTGGAGCGCCTTCGCAATGCTGACGGAACTTCCAAGGCTGCCAACTACTGTTTTACAGATATTTCTCCAGGATTCCTGGCCAAGGCTGCTGATCGCTTTTCCGCCGACGCATCTATCATGGAGTTCAAAGCTCTCAATATCGAGAATGAGCCTACAGAGCAAGGATTCAGCCTGGAGAGCTACGATCTCATCATCTGCGCCAACGTTCTTCATGCTACCAGGAGTATTGAGGAGACACTTACCCATTGCAAGAGTCTGCTCAAGCCCTGCGGTCGCCTCGTGCTGTCCGAGGTTACTATCAAACGAATCTTCAGTGGCTTCATCATGGGACCACTCCCAGGCTGGTGGCTCGGCGAGGACGATGGTCGCTCTGGCGGACCTCTCCTAGACGTTGATGAATGGTCGGCGGCGTTGACCAAGGCCGGCTTCTCTGGGGTTGATATCGACATCCGAGGAGACAATGAAGCCTCCAAGGAGCCGGTGTCGCTGATTATCTCCACCAAACCATGTCAGAAGTCACCGGGGCCTGATTCCTTCGTTGTCATCAGTACAGGTTCTATCTCTTCGCAGGAGCTCGCTCAATCCATCCAGAAGCAATTCGAATCTTCAGGCCACGATATCTCTGTTGCAAAGTGGGACAATCTTTCCAAATTTGATGTGACCGGAAAGTATTCCCTCTGCCTTGCCGAGTGGGAGAACCCCGTGCTCGCGGCTCTGACGGATGAGAACTGGGAAAGACTCCGTGAGATTATCCGGAGTTCTTATGGGACACTCTGGATTACCGGTGGCTCTGCTATGGAGTGCCCTGACCCGATGAAGTCTCTCATGGTTGGACTTTCGCGGGCGATTCGCAACGAGGACGTTGGAGTCCGCCTGGCTACTCTTGATCTTGAGACACCGGATACAGTCGACCTGGTGAGAGCAGCCAAGAATGTCCTCAAGGTGGCATCTATCCACGCCTTCGGTGATGGGTCTGACGGTGAGTATGCTGCCCGTAATCTCACTGTGTATGTGCCTAGAGTGGAGAGGATTCTCGACGTCGACAGCTCTCTGCGCAAGTATGAGGGCAAGGGCCAGCCTGAGCTCCTATCGTTCAAGGGGAGCGGACGCCCACTGAAGCTCACCATTAAGACGCCTGGCCTCTTAGATACCTTCAGGTGGGAAGAGGACGATATCTACCACCAGCCTCTCCCCGAGGATTGGGTGGAGATCGAGGTGAAGTCTGTAGGCCTCAACTTCAAAGATGTCCTCGTTGCGCTAGGAAATCTTGCTGAGGACAAGTTGGGAGTCGATGCTTCTGGAGTCATCACCCGCGCGGGATCAGCCGTGAGAGATCTGAAGCCTGGTGATCACGTCATGACAGCTTCGTGCGCCACTTTTGCTACCTTTGTGCGATTCCCAGCCAAGGGAGCTATCCCCATTCCTGCGCATATGAGTTTTGAGGAGGCTGCTTCGATGCCCTTGATCTTTCTCACAGCGTATTACTCGCTCGTAACCGTTGGCAACCTGCTCAAGGGTGAGAAGATCTTGATCCATGCCGCCGCTGGAGGTGTCGGCCAGGCTGCTATCATGATCGCACAGCAGAAGGGAGCCGAGATCTTTGCGACGGTTGGTTCAGATGAGAAACGTCAGCTTATCAAGGATCAGTATAATATCCCCGACGACCATATCTTCAGCAGTCGTGATACCAGCTTTGCTAAAGCCATCAATCGTGCCACTGAAGGTCAGGGCGTTGATGTTGTGCTCAACTCTCTTGCTGGCGAAGCGCTCCGCCTTTCTTGGCACTGCCTCGCCAAGTTTGGTCGATTTCTTGAGATTGGAAAAGCAGATCTTTTCGCTAACACTGGCCTGGATATGAAGCCATTCCTCGATAACAAGACCTACATAGGTGTCAACCTCCTCGATTTCGAGAATAACCCCACACCTCGTGCGGTGGCGCTTTGGAAGGAGACTGCAAGACTTATCCATGACGGTACCATCAGGCCCATTGCCCCTCTGCAGGTATTCGGCATGGGCGAAGTTGAGAAGGCCTTCCGCCATATGCAGGCCGGCAAGCACATGGGCAAGGTCGTCGTAAGTGTTAAAGACGATGACATGGTCCCTGCCATGCCTCGAACACCCCATGTGAATATTCATGCAGACGCAACCTATGTCATTGCTGGTGTCGGCGGTATCTGCAAGGAAATTGGCCGATGGCTCGCCGAAAAGGGTGCCAAACATCTGGTACTCCTTTCACGTTCTGCTGCCAGCAGCGAAGTGAACAAAGCCTTTGCGTCGGAGATTCAGACAGCCTACGACGTCAACACCTACAGCTATGACTGCGATGTCAGCAACAAGAGGGATCTGTATGAAGTTGTGCACGACTTGAAGTCAAAGAATGTTCCCGAGATCAAGGGTTGTGTTACAGGTGCTATGGTTTTGAGGGATACTCTGTTTGACAAGATGACGGCCGACGACGTCCGGACAACAATAGGACCCAAGGTCCTTGGTACCTGGAATCTTCATGAATTGCTTCCCAAGGATCTCGATTTCTTTGTCATGCTCAGCTCTCTGGCTGGCGTCATGGGTCACCGCGGGCAGGGCAATTACGGCTGCGGCAACATCTTCCAGGACTATTTCGCCGCATTCCGACGTAGTCTGGGCTTGCGCGCTATGACCATTGATATTGGCTACCTCTTGAGTGTAGGATTCGTAGCCGAGCACGACGAATACGTCGATCACGTCAAGGCCATGGGACTGAAAGTCATGCACAAGAGCGATCTGCATGGACTTATGGCCATGGCTCTCGAAGGATCCGACGCCCACCCACCGCAAGTCATGTGCGGCCTCCCGTACAACGAGCAAGACGACGCTTGGTACTGGATCCATGACCAGCGGTTCGCGGGTCTCAGGAAGACTGCATCTGGTTCTGGAGTTGGAGGGTCTGCGTCTGTCTCACTCCGTGATGAACTTGTACGTTGCGGTCAGATGGGCGATGAGGCTGTGCATTTAATTACTTCAGCTCTTGCACAGCGCCTTGCTAAGCTGATGATGATGCCGCAGGAGGATATTGATACAGGCAAACCGCTGAGCTCATATGGTGTAGACAGTCTGGTTGCCGTTGAAGTTAGAAACTGGATTGCAAAGGAGGCTGTGGTGGAAGTTAGTGTGTTTGATGTTATGGCCAATATCCCTATAAAACAACTAGCAGCAGAGCTTGCAGTAAAGAGTAAGGTATTAGCTTAAGGCTATTAATTTATATATTTTACAACTCATTAATAAAAGGCTTATTATTTAAATATTATTAAAATATAATTAACTTAGTTAATTAATAATTAATTATTTTATTTTATTTTCCTTAAAATAAAACTTTATAGTTTATTTTAATATAAAGCCTTTAACTAAGTATATAATCACAAAGCTATAAGTTAGCAAGGCATATATATTAATAAGGCATCTCTAACATAGCTCTTAAATAGCGCTGGCCGGATTGAGTAGGCAGAGTAAATCGCATGGTAGAAACTTATGAAAACTTTAAGCTTTATCTGTACTTTGTCTAGATTCGTGCCAGAACAGTGCAAGACCCCAAGGGTACGACTTCAAATCCCGGATAATCTCAGGCTCTCGTTCTTCATTCATCTTTAGTACGGCTTCCAGATCGATTTTGACGCCTAGCTCAAAGATATTGCCGGCAACGGATAAGACTATATATACCGCGTTCTTGTGGCGAACAATGGCAGAGAAGTATTCATATTTGAACTTTACGCCTCCTGGTGGTGTCAGTCTCTGACGGGGAGGGCCTGCCAAAGCTGGATGAGGACCGATTTCGATAAAAAAAAACACTCGCATCCATCCCCAGCTCGTTTCCTAGTTGATCATCCCGCAGCAGGCCCAATGCCTGGCTGAACTTGACCTGAAATACCAAGTTGTCCCTCCAGTAGTCGGCACCGAATGCTGTTGACTTGGTTGTACCGGTAAAGTTTGAGTAGAATGTGATACCGCTCCGTACGTACGTCAGGGGGCTCGACGTTTTGCACTGCCTCGTGGTAGTCCCGCACGATCCCCCGCATGTGATGCGAGTGATAAGCAGTATCAACTTTCAGCTTGTGAGCAAAGATACCCTCGTCGTCGAGCAGAGACTTTAACTAGTCGCGTATATAACTGCCAAGCCACGGTATCCCCCCTCTTTGAAGGACTCAGGCTCGTCCCGTCCCTGCCGAGATAAAACATCCTTCCGTCTCTTGAGCCCGAGCTGTCATTGCTTCGCTCATTTCAAGAGAACAATAGGCTAAATTATGCAGTCGGCTATCGAGATTCGGAGTCCATCCCTTGTGAGATCATCTCAAAGATGTGGTGGCGTCGCGGCTAGAGGGTGTCTGTTTGTTATGCCAATCTAAGTAAAATGGGAATCAATGGCTCCTTGTGGCCAGGCGTAGGATCATAGAGCCATGAGCCTCCACTATAGTGTAATTCAGGGCCGTGAGATGATTGCTCGACTCTGAAGCACAGAAGCAGCATAGTATTTAACCTGCCACTAATGGCTCAAAGCTATTTATCAATTCCGAGGGATCGCAGGGTTGCATCAGCTGGGAGGTGGCGTCGATGGGTCTCAGACATGCAGCCCACGGTCTATTGGTCAACAGCTCAAGAGCCGCAGAACTGTGCCTCACATACACTACGCCAGATCAGATCCTACAGCTTGCTTGGCACCTTGGGTCTGACATCCGAGAGGCCGGCTAGATATTTCTCCACCATGGCCCAGACCTCGGGTAGCAGGATTGCCATCATCCACATATTGCCCTGGCCATCTTCGCCACCCACTTGAAACATGTTGCGAATTTGCTGAAATTGGACACGAACAGGATGAAGGTGTCTTGGGCTGCAAAGACGGGCGGTTCTCTTTATCCTTGGCCTAAGACTCCTGAAGAAGATGCAATTGAGCGTGCACCTGCGGGGGCTTGATCAGGGCGGTTCTCGCTAGTGGCTGCTGCCGAAGTGCCAAAATATCGGCGTCGCTTGCAAATTGACCATTGAAGAGCGCTCCTTTAGGACTTACTTTGAGTTTATCCGAACCAATGCCACCGATAAAATCCCTCTTAATCCTCTACAGGGCAGAGACTGGCAGCACGAGCATGCGTCTCACCGATATCAGGCATCTCGCGACGTGCTCCAGGTATATTCTGTACGTCATTTTCAAAGCTTGGGGGCTCAGCCGGAGATCCGCCAGAGCGTAAAGCTCCTTGGGCGGCTCTGATCCAACATTCTTCAGAGGATCGTCATATGCACCCATTCAGGGCCAAGAGTCAACAAGTTGAATTGCGAAGTAATTCCAGGAATCAGTTCGAGCTTGCCTCTCGCCCCCTCGGGAGGCTTTTCGCAACATCATGATCCGTAGTTTTCACCGAGAAAGTCTCCTCTGAAAATTAAAATGCTGGAAGCTCATGACTATTTACTCTTGGTGCGTGGATCTCAAGCTTGCCGACCTCGTTGAGCTGCAAGCGGCCGGCTAGTTTTCTCCAATCGCCCAGACTGAGCAGATACGTGAGAGCTACGCATAGCTTTCGCGTGTCAAGGACAGCATCGAAGCGCAGGGTCCAGTGTTGATATGCCGTTTGATAGGAGAGTCATCGAACTCGTGCAGAGGGAAGACAATCTCAGATATCGGCATTTTCGTGACTCCGAGCGATGTGGCGAGATATGGTTTGAGATGACGTTTAGAGGCTATGCTATACTAGCTTGCATACCTGGGCAGTAAATGAGAGAATTCATAGCGAGGTCTCGATTCATTAACCCCAAAAATTAGTAGATCTTTCTGTGGAGCCCCCGCATAACAAGACTTGTCGGGCCGCTCTCCAGGTAAAGAGATTTGGGCATATTGTAATACAGGCTGGATGGCTTGAAATATATAAAACTTAATCCTTACTTATAAAAATAATATTTTATAAGTAGATAATTATCTAAAACCCTTAGATGCTTGTTTTCCTCTTTTAGAAAAAAAAGGAGAAATGTCCTATAGCCTATATAGGCCTAGACTTGCAAGGGAGGAAAAAATAATTACAATCCACATGCTTAGAATGCTTAATGTGGAATGCGTTATATTCTAAGATGCTTAATCTGTACTAAAGTAACAGTTACAGTCTATACATCTGGAATGACTGATTTTAAACTTATACTATTATGCACTAGCTCGCCACCGAGGGAACGTGCTCTGTGAGACATTTCAAGGCAATGGGTCAGATGAGACATATACTAAACCCTTTCGTTGTTATGTTTTAAAGTAATACCAATCATGAATGCAAGGGATGAGATATTCTTCAACGGTTTTACGTTAAAAGCTTGGCAATTCTCTACTCATAAGAATATTCTCTGTTTGATACTGTGACGTTTCTATACACTACAGAAATCATGAAGAGCTATCTCTTTGCAACAACTCTTTTAGGGTCTGTAGGCATAGCCTCGGCGGCCGAACATGCTTCGATGGATATGGATACATGGTGTATAACGTACCTATCTACCTATCTTGCTCCGATATCTGCTCAGCCCAGCATATCACCGTCAAGACACATGACGTCTTTCGGGAACAGTTCAACTGCAACGGCCTCCAGTACGAAATCCTTCTACTTACTCCATTTGCGTTGACCTTGTATTGATATTGCGGTAGTCACAGATGATCAGAGCACCATTGCTTCGGTGCCTGGAACAACGTCCGACTTATCGAGCTTCGATGTTACACCGACCGAAGCACAAACTGACTCTGCCACACTATCCTCTGGCTCAATAACCGAACCGGTCGATACGTCTTCAGCGGCTGCAACCGACATGACCTCTTCAGCCTTGGCCACAACGACCGGTATCGTTGAACCACCTGGACGATCTGTCATCTTCCTCATTCAGGTATCCAATAATCAAAAACGAGATATTGGAAAACGAGAAGCTGAAGGCTTTGTTGGCACTGACAACCCTGATGTTTGTACCTTTGCTTTGACCTTCAGCCTGGCCGAAAGTCAGCTACTCGTTAATGGTTCACCCACGTTCTACGCCGGTGAGGACTACAAGGTGCTAGGTAGCCAGGGTGAAACCTCTTCTGCCGAGGGCTCCATTACGAGAACCTTTGGAACGACTGGACGAACCCTTTTTTTCAGGAACTCAGGCCTGCCGAATGGCGAGGCAGGTTTCTGTCAGGACTCTAGTGGTCAGGTGTACATCACCTTTACTGCGAGTCCTCCTGGATGCGTCCCAGTCATTCTGAGCGCCTATAACGGTAAGAATTACCAACACTTTTACAATTTGTAATACTAATATGGATGCAGTCACGCAATGCCAAAACGGTCGCCTTGTGGGTTTCGAGACTTCGACTTCTGCTTCAACAGTCGCCTCTGCGACAACCACAGCTGAGACTGAGACTTTCAGTTCCGGAAGCGTCAGTAGCAGAGAGTCGCTCGTATCTACAGAGTCCAACCCTCTCAGCTCTGCTGAACCAAGCAGTAGCCTCCCCGAAACATCTGTTTCTGAAGCATCTACCACCTTTTCTTCCCAAATTATTGATTCTTCTGAAGCAGCCCCTTCGCAAACAAGCGGCTTTGAGACAACTACTGTTGTTTCTTCCGACTTTGTTGATTCAACTGTCACCACCCAATCATCCATTTTCTCCAGCGATGCTAGTACTGAGGCAACATCGTCTACTAAGCTGGAATCTTCAACTTCGCTCACAAGCACGTCAGAGGAGCCAACCGAGACGATCACTGTGATTTCAGATGTTTCGACCGCGGAGACCTTTTTAGAGTCAGCCACTTCAACTGCTGAGGAGACAACTTCAGAGCAATCGACCACAATATCAGAATCTTCATCGGAGATCACAACTACTACTGAAGAGACCACTACTGAAGAGGCCACTACCGAAGAGACTACTATTGAAGAGACCACTACCGAAGAGACCACTATTGAAGAGACCACTACCGAAGAGGCCACTAGTGAAGAGACCACTATCGCAGAGACCACTACTGCAGATACCACTACTGCTGAGGATACTACTGCTGAGACCACTATCGCAGAGACCACTACTGCTGAGGCCACTACAGCCGACACCACTACTGACGAGGCCACTACCACTACAGACCTCATGACGACTACGACCACTGCTGCTCCACTGAGTGAGTGCCGCATGGACAGCAATCCATACACCGACAGTGGTAAAACCTTTGATCTCTCCTGTGACTTCAGTGTCGATAGCGGTACATCGATAGGAGTAGTTGCGTCAAACAGTTTCAACCAGTGCATCTTTTTCTGCTCACAATCGCCTACCTGCGCTGCCATACAGTATGAGAAGTCTACAATGCTATGTAGCGGATTCGGTTCATTCACTGGAACTTCTGGGGATGCTCGGTTTGATGTTGCCGTCAAGCAACCTTGAGCCACCACCGGAGCTCCAGGTTATGGTTATGGTAGCCTCGACAACCCATATAGACTTTCCAACCAAATAGCTGCGTCGGACTGACAACTTCTCAATGCTGGTTGAAAGTATGCGCCAATAGCATCTGTTTCATTGGTCTTGATCGTGAAGAGGCAAGCACCAGGTGGCTTTTTTTTCCTTATTATGTTACTTACAGCTTGTTGTTCTTTGTCTTTCCCCTGACGAATATGAATATGTAGAGTCTCTTTCTCTAATACTTCATTTAAGTCGCCCCTTCTATCTTCCGTTATTTATTACAATAGTTTTAGGAAATAATTTTATATTAAGTATTATTAGTTTCGTCTTTGTAAGTCTTAAGATAGCAAAATCTCTTCACATGTAAAAATCCAAACGTTGCATTGCTCCACATCTTTACAAGGGGGCTTCGGACTGCTTAACTCAAAGAGTATAGATACAGCCGATGATCGATCTGTGAATGAAACGCTGCCCCATTTCTAGGGATAAATGTGACCTCTTGAACCACATATCCATTCTGTCGGTGATATACGCCCCTCCGCTCAGCAAATTTCCTGCTTACTTTCACTTTCATCTTGCAAACTCTGGTCAGCATGGAAAAAAAGTCTGTACTGCCACTAGCCAATATTACGGCTGCAGCTTTGTTCCAGACGTGTTCGTATGGAATCGCTTTTTGGCTTGCATATCGTATCCTACTGGCAGTTTACAATATCTCGCCATTACATCCTTTGCACCGCTTTCCTGGTCCCAAGATTGCTGCAGCAAGCTATTTGTACGAAGCATATTATGATTGGTGGCTGGTAGGGCGTTATGGACATGAAATCCGTCGCTGGCACGAGCGTTATGGTATATTCAACAGTTCTGTCACATAGAAAATGCCTGCTAACAGATTTCAGGCCCAATTGTGCGAATAAACCCGGACGAACTACATTGCTCAGACCCGTACTTCACAGACGAAATCTATGCTGGCCCTGGCCGAATCCGCGACAAATGGCAGCACCAGCTCAACACGGGGGGTGCCGGTCCCGTTTCTGTGACTGGTTTCTCAACAGTCAATCACGAACTTCACCGTATGCGGAAAGGAGCCCTTTCCAAATATTTCTCTCGTCAGCAGATGCTCAAGCTCGAGGGCGAGGTGAAGGAATTTGCACAGATGACTGTCGACAAGATGCTCCGATACGCTGACGGAGAGCCGTTTGATGTGAAGGAAGCCTTCAATTGCTTTACGGCAGATATTATGTCTCAATACGCTTTTGGTGAGTCCATGGGCTTCATCGCTCAAGATGGTTGGGAGCCGAATCTGGCTACTTGGGTCAAGTCTTTCTTCCAGAGTGCCTACATGATGAGACATAATATCTTTGCAAGAAAGATGGCTCAACTTCTTCCTTTCCTGTCTGACTACTTGGGTGAGGACATTAAAGAAGTCATGAGACAGATGAATGTTGTCATTCCTGGGTACATCGCGGCTGCTTTGAAGAACCCTGACGGAGGACGAGTTTTTGCCGATGTGATGGAGTCCAAGTCATTACCAGAGTCAGAGAAGTCCATGTATCGGCTATCGGGAGAGGGATTCAATTTTCTCCTAGCCGGGACCGAAACTACTGCCGTAAGTAATTGCTCTTCATCCCATATACGACGTCGATACTCATAGATTTCAACAGGCCATCCTGACGGTTATTACCTACTACCTTCTGGCACAGCCACTGACATATAGACGACTGATGGCCGAGCTCGAGGGAATCGATCCGAACAGCCTCAAATGGACAGAGCTCGAGCAACGCCCTTACCTCTGGGCCATCATCCACGAAGCTTTTCGCGTAATGCCTGGTGTATCTCACCGCTCAGCAAGGATTGCCCGCGAAGAGGACTTGTTCTATAAAAGTCAGGATGGTAGATTTGAGTGGTTGATTCCAAGAGGCACTCCCATCGGCATGACTTCAATGATCAATCACTGGGATAAGGAGATCTTTCCCAGTCCAGACGAGTTTATACCAGAGAGATGGCTAGAGGGAGGGAAGCCCAACTTCAAACTACAGAAACTATTGATCACCTTTGGTAAAGGTAGCCGTGCATGTATTGGTGAAAAGTGAGTCACATGTTATTCATCTTCAGAGCTTTGTGTTAACTTCTGTTCCAAGTCTTGCTTACTGCGAAGTCTACATAATGGCAGCCTTGCTCGCTTTTCGGGTTATACCTAGAGCGCGCCTACATGAGACTACAATTGAGGATATCACATATGATCATGACTTGATTGTAGTCCAAACAAAGAAGGGATCTATATCAGTGCGTATTGCTATCTCGTAAGCCATGATTAGGTATAGGAGGCTGGACCGAAGCTTCACCACAAGTACCATTGATATAGGCTAGCTACAACTGCATATATGTACCTCTCATTACTACTGTCATGGCCTTTTGATTGGCCCTAAGCGTGTTCGACTTCCGCGACTGCGGTCTTCATCTGAGCTTGGCTCTTAGCGATGCCAGCAGCAGAATTCTGTCCATCGAATAGAACAGCAATCTCTTCCAGAGTAGGACCCCTCGTCTCGACGAAAAAGAAGTAGATGACTAAACACTCAATGACCAGGCTGCAAGGCGACGTTAGTCTCGTTTATGCGCTGACCAAAGTGGTGGTGACTTACATGACAATGTAAACAAAGTAAAACTTCCATGCAAGCTGCTGCAACCCAAGAGGATTCACCCACTGGTTGAACACCCCTGAGAGAGCTGTAAAGCAGAAGCAGAGCGTAAGTCCCTTGGCCCTAATGTTATATGGCAGGATCTCAACAGTATAGGATACAGTCAGTCCTGGCCATGCAGCACCAGCCACGCCGTAGAAGAGAAAGATCATGGCGACGACGGCAATACCAGCAGCAGACGATTCAGTCTTGGCATAGACGGCGCTGCATGCAGTCCATATGGTGAAGGATATAAGCATGCCGACGCCAGCGAAGAGGAAGAGAACTCGTCGTCCAACACGATCGACAAAGAAGGCGGCGAAGAGGGAGACAAGCCAGCACCAGATGGTGAGGCCACCGTTGATGTATGCTTGGGTGACAGCACTGGAACGTGTTAGTATCCATCAATAACGATTCCGCAAAAATGTCCACTTACTCCGTAATACCAATAGTTTTCAGAATGGCGGCAAGCTATAGGCAAGGTCAGTTTACTCTCATTATCATTGTATCTTGGACTCAACCTACATAGTATGAGACAAGGCCGTTACCGCTGCACTGAGAGAATATGGCAGTAGCAATAATCAGCCCGCATCGCTTGCGGTTACCTGGGGTGCGCCAGAGCTCCGCCCATCCATTGTCCGAAGATTCACGCTCGAGCCTAATGGTGTTAACGATCTCGGTGAATTCCCACCTTACAAACTCATCGTTATCGTCTCCGTTGCCATGGTACTTGACAAGAATCTTGCGAGCTTCCTCCTCCCGTCCTTTGTTGATCAACCATCGGGGGCTCTCTGGCACGATGAAGATGGCCAGAAGCTGGATGCCAGGCATGAGGCACTGCAGTCCGGTGGGAAGAACCCATTGGATATTTCCAGTCTGGTTCCTCAGAGTCCCAAAGCATACCCAGGCCGCGATGATACTCCCGAGGTACCAAAGCGTGTTATAAATGGTCGTGATCTTGCCTCGGTGTCGGGGGTGGGCGATCTCGGTGATGAGGAGAGGACAAGTAGCATTGGAAATGTTGGAGCCACAACCCATGATGAATCGGCCGACGAGATATAGCGCATCGCGTCGTGGCCCGTGACCGTTTTGAGGAAAGCATTGCATAAGGGCGCCGGCAATAACGATGACACAGCCAATAGCTGTGCCTTTCTTTCGACCCAGTCCGTCGGCGACATATGGAGCAAACAGGAGGACAAATAGACCTCCGAAACCGGGCATGGCGCCAAAGATACCTAGTCGACTTCCTTCTGGGTGATCAAAAACTATATCTCGTGTCAGCTGAGAGGAGTACTGACGTTCAAATAGATGACTTGCATGTCTGCCATGATCCCATTGTCTGAAGCCCATTGAGTAAGCTAGAGTCATAGCCGAGGGTAGTCGAGCCCATGAAGAGAAAGACCATCATAAGGTACAACTTCCTCAGCTCAGTCTGTTTCCAGAAAGGCAAGGTTGAGCCCTGAGGATCATTAGGCTCCTCGGAAATATCGACATCAGTCTCCTTGGAGGTCATGATGAGCCAGCGTGTTGGTGAATGTGCCAATTGGTCAAGCGACTTGGAGTTGAAGCCCGTATTGATCAAGGGATGATCTTGGCTGCTTGCCCGATGACTTATATATCCAGGACAAGGAAGTGTCCGGCATCTGTGTCTATACTGACAGCCACATACTAGTTAAAAATCAGGCCATGAGTCTCGTGACAGGAAGTCACTGTAATGCATCATGACCCTTGGATGGTACGGGTTTGCCATGCTTTCCCTGCTCTCCCCATGGGGAAGACAAGGTTGAGAAGTTTGTTTGGGAGACTAAATCACAACAGGTTAAGTCACTGTAAACAGTCCACAGTAAGGGGAGCTTTGATTGGGCAACAAAGTCTTGTTTAGCGAATACCTGCAGTCGAACTATTCTCGTTTGGGCAAGATTACTGAGGTATATCCGACATTTCGGCGAACTGGTGCATACAGAGACTCTAAAAGAGAGCAGGTGATCCGAATATTCTCCTCGGACTATCTCTTTATCTTCGCCAGTCGATTCCACGCAAAGATCCTCACCTTGTTACTCCGCAGTAAAGCCTTGGATTCAATGACTGACACAAGCGAGAGCGCCCCTGCTTCTATCCCCGCAGGTGTATCAACAGGCATTTCAGGGCAACGGTCTCGGAACCAAGCAGCTTGTGATGTCTGCAGAGCCAGAAAGATCCGGGTTGGCAACCTTACGGCGTCCATCACGCCACTGTCTACCCCTCATTGTCGATATACTGACAATGTCGGTAGTGCACGTATGATGCCAACTGTCAGCGATGCCAAGGCTGCGAGTTTCTAAATGTGAACTGTACTCATGAACGGCCAAGAAGGAAGCGCGGGCCTCCAAATAAGTCAGTTCATTGTATGTTGTTAATTGTATTAGCATACTGACACAGAACAGACATGCACAAAAAGCCCAAAGGCAAGTTACAGGGCTCCCGGGAATCCCTTCTCCAAACAACGTATCTATCTCGCCTGGCGAAAGCAATGATGCGCGCCAATCAACAACACCATTTCATAGTCTTCAAGCCTTGGGCCATATGAACCATTCCGCGGCTTGTACCTGCTCTGGACCCAATAGCAAATGGCTTTCCGCGTTTGCCCCAGAGCCGATCATTATGAATTTGCTAGGGGACTGGTTCAATGTGATCCACCCTTTAGCTCCGATCTTACTCCGTCGCCGGTTCCTTCAGCGCCTTCAGCAAGGGGTAGCTGACGTTGACGCCGAGTTCTGCGGGCTTGTCATCAGCGTATGCGCGGCAACCAAAGCGACACTACCGCGGGGTGACTATGGACCAGTGACTGTAGATTATTGCGTCGACTTTCTTGATGCTCACGGACTACTCAGGAGTCAATTTACCCGAGACTCTTTTAGTATGGACAGGTGCATCGCCTTGTACAATATCGGGACAGCCATGGGCGCCACCACAAAGTCAGGGTTGAGTAGCATGCGCGCCTATCACGCCTTGAGCGAGGCCGCTGCTGGGGCCAGGTACCTGGCATATTATCGGATACATGAGCACGATGAGGCTGAACAACAGCTCTTGAGAAGGCTCATATGGCTATTATTTGCTAGTGCATGGTATGTTGCGGCACTGAAGGGGATGGCTCGGCTGTTCGGGCAGCGCTAACAAGTCACATATTACAGCAGTGCGGATATTTTCGGAAGACTACCCATCAGCCTACTTAGTCAAGATCGCATCGAGAACTTTCCAAGACCGCTCCCTCTTTCTGACAATCAGATGGATCCAAAAGCCCCGGGCAACTGTCACGAGCCACCTTGGCATGGGGACGATACAACCTATGTCCCAGGACTGAACTCGTTAAGCGACTTATTTCTCATCTGGCAAGAGGTGCAGAAAGTTCCCGATGGTACGGAACCACAGATTACTATCACGAGATATCTTGGAAAGATTCAACAGGTTCTGGATAACCTCCCGCCCGAGCTGCGATGGCGTGGTGGTCTGTCTCGCCCAGCCAACGTCACGGAAGGGCACGACGTCCAGATCGCCAATTTATTTGTGACGAGTCTCAACATCCGCTCCAACATTCTTCAGAAATTCGGTCCCACAGACAAAAGCGCAGAAGACCACCAGAAGATTGTAGACGACCTATTGGAGATCCTGTACCATCTTCCCCACGCTGTATTTGATGCCAACGGCAGCAGCCTCGTCCCCAAGATTCGGGACATTGGAGCCGCCTACCTTGAACAGTTGGGGACTGGCGTGGGGGAAGCGGAGATAGGAGACGCGAGAATTAAACTCGAGCGATTAATTCGGAAGCTAGATGATCTAGACTGTTGGCAGGGGATTGGTGTGCTCGACACTCCGTCATTGAGGGTAGAGACATGACCTGAATACTCCAACTTCGGAACCCATTGCCCCGCAACCGGGAATACGAGACTGACTTGGGGCGATTTCTCCCAGGTTAATGCGGAGTAAGTCCGAGCACCCCTGTCGGCATTGAAAGAGCTCCTCACCCAACACATGATCCACTAACCCTACACCCTGTTTTATGCAGATCAAGAAATACAGAAGGTATTTGAACCATCTACAATTCGTAACTATCATCAATTTCATCTTTATTAATTCTCATTATTTTATACTCTATAACCATGACTGCCACACAAATTCCAACAGCACCAGCCCAGCATGTATATCCTCATCTTCAACGATCTGACAAGGGCTCAGTCCAGCTCATCGTCAAAGGCAAACCATTCCTGATGCTTCCTGGCGAGCTGCACAATTCATCCCTCAGCTCCGCCAAATTCATGAGTGGAATTTGGCCAAAAATGAAATCAGATCATGTCAACACATTACTCGGTTCCGTAACTTGGGAAATGATTGAGCCCAAGGAAGGTCACTTTGACTTCAGTGAGCTTGATCTGGTCTTGAAAGGCGCTAGAGAACATGACATGCACCTCGTTCTACTCTGGTTCGGAACTTACAAGAACGGCCTCTCAACATATGTCCCAGGATGGGTCAAGAGAGATCCCAAGCGGTTCCCCCGAGTTCAAGTTCTTGAAGCTGGTGGAGTCAAGAGAACACTTGAGATGATTACTCCTCTATGCGACGCCGCGTGCGAAGCTGATTCTCGAGCCTTTGCTGCCCTATTACGACATCTTGCAGAGGTTGATTCACAGCACCACACTGTCTTGATGGTTCAAGTTCAGAATGAGACCGGAGTCCTTGGTGATTCTCGGGATCGATCGCACCGAGCTAAAAAAGCGTTTGCTGAGCCCATTCCAAGTGATCTCCTACAATATCTAAGCCGCATCGATACTCACTCCAGTTTCAGAAAGCGAATCTCAAGTGTTCCTTCATCAGGCAGTCATTCATGGGAGTCCCTTTTTGGGCCTGGAACAGCAGCAGATGAGGCCTTCATGGCGCATTTAATCTCCTCTTACGTGGGACGAGTTGCCGCAGCAGGAAAGGCCGAGTATCCCATCCCCCTGTACACAAACACATGGCTCAACATCGAAGGGCAGTCAGAGCTGGACTTTGGTGGAGGCGCGCCAGTTGTGGTTGGTGGCGGTGACAAGCCTGGAATTTACCCATCCGGAGGTCCTTGCCCACATATTTTGGATATCTGGCGATTTAACACGCCCTCACTGGACCTACTAGCACCAGATCTTTATTTTCACGACTACGAAACTGTCTGTCGCAATTATGCAGAACAGGGAAACACTCTCTTCATCCCGGAACAGAGACGTGATGAATATGGAGCAAGACGCGTCTGGTTATCATACGCGACTTACGGTGCTCTTGGGGCTAGTCCGTTTGGCATTGATACTGGCTCTGACATCATTGGCCGTGAGTTCAAGCTTCTCGACCAGACAAAGCAATATCTTCTCGATGCTGCACCTGAAGATCGCTTCGGGTTCTTTTTTGATGAGGAGCCATGCGAGAAGAAGCCAGAACAGTGGACTCGCACGTTCGGCGACATCAAGGTCATTGTCGAGCGCTGCTTTGTCTTTGGCAAGCCTGGCCCTGGTGCCGGAATGATTATTCACCTGGGTGACTCCAAGTTTCTCCTCGTCGGCCGGGGCTTTCACGCCCGGTTCAAAGCAGCTCGCACGGATGCAACCTTTGGTGGGATCCTTTGGGGCGAGGAGAAGGAGGTCGATGAGAACGGAAACCTACAGACTTTGAGAATCTTGAATGGAGATGAGACGAGGCACGGCGAATTCATGATGATGCCTAATGATGATCCGGATTATGGCGGGTTTCCTATTGCTGTTACACCTGGAGCGAGGACTTGTATTGCTGAGGTGGAGGCTTATTGGATTGCCGAGGATGAAGGTGACAGATAATGACAAGATTGATTCATTGGGTAGCCGAGATTACAATAGCATCCACATTAACACAAATTCTGTAACATCTTGTCGCATTCCCTTGTACATCACGTGTTTCAGACCCATGCTGATCACATATCGCCCCTCACTGATGATCATCCTTCTCATCCACCAACGGAGTCAAATAGTTAACAAAGACACAAACTCTAATCATTCCAGTCACCATGGCAGACCAAACATCGCAGTCAGCAAATCCGGCAGAAACAACATCGTCTCCTGCCATAGTCTCACCGTCGCAACAGACAGACTTTATCGCTGCCAATGACGAGCACGTACGTGGATAAAATACCTCATCAAGGTTTAGTCATGAGTTTATCTGTCTTGTAGGACGAGGTTGAAGATGATGCCGATTCCACTCTTGGTTCAGACGCGTCAGTTGTCCCTTCAAACTATCCACGCGTGACTAATTGAATGCCAACTTCTCCAACTCTAGAGAAAGCTCGACTGCTTCAGTCTCGTCCAGTATCCTTGAATATCGCCGCAGTCAAGGCCGCACTTACCACAGCGATAAATTTACCACCAACTACTTTCTTCCCAATGACGATCAGCAGCTAGAGTCTGTGGACTTGACGTATGGCCTTTGTGACCCGAAACCATTGTTCCAAGTCTAATCTTTCATAGTCACCACTATTTGACAATCTTGCTAGATGATAAGCTGTTTCTCCCTCCCCTGGAAGTAGATGATATTAAAGTTGGTATCTCTGAAGAGCTATATCGATTGTATTACTGACGGCTTGCCGCTTTATTAGAAAGTGCTTGACGTGGGCACTGGAACTGGTAAGTGATCTCAACCATGCTCATACTATACATTATTAACAAGCTGTACCAGGTATCTGGGCAATGTACGTGCAATCCTGGTCCCTATGAAATCCCCTCACTAACCAACCTAGTGAATTTGCTGACCGTCATCCGAATGCTGAGATTATTGGCACCGATCTCTCTCCATGTCAGCCAGAATGGGTTCCACCAAATGTTCGCTTCGAAATAGACGATGCGGCTCTTAGCTGGACGTGGGAGTCTAACTATTTCGACTTTGTTCACATCCGTTACATTTTCGGTGCTATCAAGGACTGGTCTGCCCTCTTCTCTGAGGCTTACCGCTGCTGTGTACCTGGAGGCTGGGTTCAGTCTGCGGAAGCCGATGTCGAGTTTCGCTGTGATGACGGCACCATTGATAGAGAGCCAAACCTGAAGATATATAAGAAACTGTTCGAAGAAGGAGGAAAAGTTCTCGGAAATCCCTTCTTTGTATATGATCAGCAGGTTCAAGGCTTCAAAGACGCTGGTTTTGAGGACATCAAGACTGTCGACTACAAGGTGGCTGCTGCAAGACATTCAACTTATGACATGATTTACTAACAAGCACTCAGATCCCCGTCGGAGATTGGCCAAAAGATCCCAAGCTCGCTGAGGTTGGGAAATTCGTTCGTGCTTGCTTTGAAACTGATATCGAAGGCAAGTTGAAATCTCCCCCTTTCCACTGATTGACGAGCTAACACCTACCCTTAGGATATACTACTATGATGTGGAACGACGTACTGAAGTGGCCTAAGGATGAATACCAGCTGTTTCTGATGAGTATTCGCAAAGCAATCAGGAACCCCAAGATCCACACATACATGAGGGTTCGATATGTATATGGACGCAAGCAATCATCCCAGTGAGACGGGAGTTGGTATCATTAGACGGCTTGGATTTGAAAATATTGTACAGCACTAACGTGCCTCTCCTGGAGATTTACTGAACATATGTACGACTCTTATTTCCTCGATCCCAATTATAGAGTTATGTCTAGCCACTCTAGAAGTTTCGTAGGGGGCATTGAATTAGATAGTTAATCAACCAAAGTTAAAAGAACAGACCCTTCTTCTTCCTCCAATCCCATGTAGTTGCCTGTCGAAGGTCATCAACACTGAGAACATCCACGCCCTCACGTGTGAGAATATGCCAAATATGATTCCTCAGCCCAACAGGCCATGCTGGCACACCGAAATACCTGGCCTTGAGACCTGATCGGTGAGCACCATGGATCTGGGCCCGGATGCGCTGTAACTGCTCTTGCGACAAGCGCGAACCCCAAACATGCCCAACTGCTTTTTTGAAATGAGCAGAAGCATAGTAGCTGTTGTAAGGGTTGTACTTGTCTGATATTTTGATGTCTTCCCCGTTGTATGTCCTGGCCTGCTCTCGTTCAATGTTGCTAGGCAATACACCTTGCTCAGTGCACTTGTCGGGCAGTTGAGAGCTTTCAACTTGAGCTTTGTTTGGATTTGGCCAAACTTGAGATGCATCAGCCAATGATTCCAATGGCGCATCATAAAAGACATCGCGGTAGGTGTCATTTGCTGTTATTTTATCGAATGGGGTATTTCCCGTGCCAACAATCACCACGGGGCCAGGTACAATAGTTGTACCATTGAAATGAGTAAGCAGGTTTCTGCGTCGAAGTGGTTCAAGTTGTCTCTGAAGTTTGTCCCAGGTTGCGTTTCCTTCTGTTTTGAAATCGATGAGGACGACCAGCGGCCGGTCTGGGTCAGACTCGAAAACTCCACCAAGAGGCTCATTGACAGTCGAGGGGGAGTGACAAGGCATCTCTCCACACAAGAAGACGTCTCTTTGGTGGTCGAAGATACTGAGAAGTGGTTTGATATACAAACTTTCCAGGGTATGGCTGGCCTGCAGCTGGAAATGACGATGAGCCACATACAGGTCATCGTCTTCATGCCATACATCGGCTTCGACACTCGAACATCCTGCAGAAATGGCGTCTAAGAGCGGTACGTTTCTCAAATAATCGTTATGTGAATGGCAACGTACAGGGTGCGCAGTCCGTGTTGAGTCGGATAACCAGTGTCCGACGCCAATCGTTGCCGCAGCGGAATCGATCCACGGGTGGACGATCATGTCCATTTCGTCCGGAAAGTAATGATGCAAGGCATTTCCTAGAATATGGAACAGGCCACTGGCCACGTTGAGTTCTAGAGTTCAGTCTGAGGGAGTCAGGAGGATAATGGAACTCACGTTATGGAAAGATAGCCAATAATTAACAGGCAGAAGATCCTTCGCAGCTTCCTTCGAATCTGAATGACTCGAAGACGTGACAAAGTCGATGCTCCCAAGCCCTTACGACGGACATTTCGTCGTCCTGGTAAAAGTCCATTGGCATCGAGGGGCTCTGGCCATTCCGTCGGATTCTCATATCCTCCATCCAACGAACTGCCGTCATTCATATACCCCACAGAGGATTCCAAGTCATATCGTGGGGTTTGGTTACCCTTCATGATCCCACCTTACAGTCTGTTATCGGCTGCGGGCTGATTAACGCACTCTTTGTCCTCCGATTCTTTCTCTCTTAATTAAGCACTTTAACAACGTTAACAACGTTATCGGACAAAGTGGAGTAAGAGAGTTTAAGTTATTTGCTACGTTAATCTTCAGTCTGGGTTTCAGGGTTACTGCCGAGGCCGCGTAAGCGCTTCAGTCTTCCAAAAGATAGGGTAGGCGTTTTCACTAGTGAAGTCCAGCAAATGTAGCTCCCGTGTGCCAATTGGCTTTCCTGGGGTGGTGATCGACGCTCATCCGTGCCGGATTGCCGAGATATTGGCATAGAATGCTCGGACTCTAGCCAATAATGGTATAGCTTGCCTTTTTTATTTTGCTTTAGGACTAATTTACCATAGCTTAAAAACGCCCTGCTGTCAGAGCTTACGCGGTCTTGGCAAGAACCAACTCAGAGACCAATAGCTAATAATCATTAATTTGGCTTGTCGATAAGCTCAAGGGTCTGGTTTCATATTCGTATACAGTATGGTGTAGGTACTTACTACACTATTACAGCTTTGCTGTACTATAGAGTATAGTATGATCTTAACATTATGTAAATAAAGATCTAATACAAAAGCTACTCCAGCATTGAGTCTTTATGCTCTTTGAGAGAATGAAATTCTTGCCTACTTATTGAAAGTATAATTAGCTAATTAATATAGTGCAGTAAGTAAAGTAAGTCTTTTGCCCGCACTTATAGGTTAGTATTAAGGTGCCTTGTTAATTATGGTTTGTAAAAGGTTTTCTGACCAGGAATGGTGATCTCCAGGACGGCTCGGTATTACCAAACTATGCATGTCCTGGGGTTATTAGAGTACTATAGCGTCGATGAATGCGTAAGCCTCCTACCTTCTGAGTGAACCTTAGCTCATGGAGTGAACCTTAGCTCATGTTAAGCTGCGCGCTATCAAGACCTTGGTTACTAAAGATAGTGGGTTTAACCAATCTGGGTGGCATTTATCTTTTATTAGTAGGCATATATAACTTATAACATTAAACCCTTTAACTATTACTTAAATGTCCGATGTGCTTCGCCTCCCTACTTGGACCTAGATAGAATCAGGATACAAGCTGTAAAATATGCCTAAAAATACACATCCTGCCGCAAGCCTTACTAGCCGTAACTAAAAACTAGTGCCGGCAATTCTCAAGAAGCCGAAATGCCCCTGGATATCTAAGACTGGCTCGCAGCCTCGCACGGTCTCTGCTAGTGACGCGTCTTGTGTTTACTCGTACTCGGACGGGCATGTGCATGAAACATGGCAGTGCTCTGTCGGTGATTTTAGTGGATAGGGATCAACAACTTCCTAGGAGTGATCCAATCAGACGTGCAAATGGGTAAGACAAGACGGATTTCTATGAGATAGCAGGTACCGCTTCACGATTGACTGGTTGTCTTATTAAGAAGGTCCTTCTACCAAGGTTCGACGTCTGGTTACATAGAAGACATCAATTCCTTTATCAGTGAGCAGCAGTCCAAGTTCTATCTCACTTTGCCTTTGTTTTTATCTTTTGCTATACAAAGCTTCTTCTGAGTATTTTGTCAATTCTATTTCTATTTAAAAACGATGGATCATCCCCAATTGGTGGGAAGCAGACGTCCCCTTCCTTCGACGCCAGCATCTTTATCACCCCCTTATACCTCGAACAATGGGACACCGACGCCAACTGTCGCTCACTCTGGGCCGGGAACAGAAGTCGAGCTTCAGCCGTACACAGGAAGTGACATGGAACGAGAGGTACACCCACAAACGCATGCCGGATCCAAACGACCACGTCATATCTTCTCAAAGCACAAGAAGTGGATGACCGTGTACATGGTATCTCTAGGTGGAGCGTTTTCCGCCTTATCATCCAACATCTACTTCCCTGCGATCGATACAATATCTAAAGACCTTGGTGTCAGTGCGACCAACGTTGGTTTCACCATTACCGTGTACATGATTGTTCAAGGAATCGCGCCCTCACTGTATGGCAGTATCTCAGATGCACGTGGTCGCCGAATCACATTTGTTATCGCCCTCGTAGTCTACCTCGCCGCAAACGTGTCGCTAGCCTTCACGTCAAACCTGGCTATGCTTGTGGCTCTGCGAGGATTGCAAGCCGCTGGATCGGCTGCGACAATTAGCATCAGCACTGGTGTGATTGCCGACATAGCAGAACCCGATGAGAGAGGGGGATTCATGGGGACCAACTCCGGCATAAGGTATTCATATCGTCAGAGCTATAAAGATTATTGATTAACAGGTTTGATACAGAATGATTGGCCAAGCTATAGGTCCTGTTATTGGTGGACTGCTGAATAGTGCATGGGGATTCAGAAGCATCTTCTGGTTTCTCTTCGCATTTAGTGCATTGGTCCTCTTAGGACTGCTGGTATTTCTACCAGAAACACAGCGCAGGATAGCTGGTAATGGCGACGTCCCTCTTGGAGGCTTTTACAAACCCTGGTCCTATTTCTTCCATCCACCTGAGGAATGGCGCAACGCCCCTACACCGCCAGCACCAAAGCTAGAGAAGCTCTCCTGGAAGACCATCATTGAGCCATTGACTTATATCCTTAGAAAGGATATTCTAGTTCTCCTTTCTTGGGGCGCTCTTGTGTACACCATCTGGAGTATGGTTACGTCCTCAACCACAACAGTGCTACTCAAGACTTTCCCCGACCTTACACAATGGCAAGTGGGCCTTTGCTTTCTTCCAAATGGAATCGGATGTGTATTTGGGTCGCTATGCACTGGTCGATTGATGGATCGAGCTTTCAAGCGCGCCGAGGCTCGATACAAGCAAGAGCATGGACTAGATAACGTGGACGTCAAGTCCCTGCAGGACTTTCCTTTCGAACGTGTCCGGCTATCACTAATGCCTTATTTCAGCGTTATCTTCATCGTCTCAATGGCGCTGTACGGACCCAGCTTTGAGTTCAACGACCTTAGGAGACACTTTGCTGGGAATCTGGTCGCCTCCCTGGGACTTCAATTTATCATTGCATTTACTGCAACAGCCATCTTCAACATCAACTCGACGATATTGGTAGACTGGTTCCCGCATAACTCAGCTGGCGCTACGGCAACAAATAACCTGTGCCGTTGCCTTCTCGGCGCGGCGGGCGTCAGCGTGATACAGCCTATGATTATCAAACTTAAGATTCGGAACGCATTCTTGGTGCTCACGGGGATTGCTATTTTTTTCTCACCACTGGTCTGGGTTCAATGGCGAATGGCAGAGAAACAGAGAAGAAACAGACTTTGTGCCTAGCAACATACATATAAATGGGTTTAATATAGGTATACATACAAGCTATTATTAGAGTAAGATAGGAGTTATGGCGATAATATAATTATACATTCTATGTAATACTTATAAGTTAATCCTAAAGATTAACTAGTAAATAAATGAGCTTTATTTTCTCGGCTTAGATCTCTGGGTTATCTCGAGCCACTCCCCAGTATCCTCTGCTGATGATCGAGGCAGGAAGGTAGCAGGATGGATAAAGTTGAAAATCATAACGGCAATTACCATCATGGCCCCATCAAGCCCGATAAAGTACTGCTCATGCGTGATGAGGTATCCCGTCCAGCCCTGTACAAGCTCTATAGTTCGGTATATGCTCCTGAGGTATATACACAGCAGTGACAGCGTCATGGCACTTAGTATAGGAATCGAGGACTGCTTTCCAGATTTTAGCAAGCCTCGCCTCGTGGAGCGAATCAGAAAGTCGATTGCAAGAACAACGAAGATGCTCATAGAAGCCAATTGGAAGACGATTCCCGCCACCATGGTGTTTGTGCCTGGATCTGTGTTGCCGTTGACCTTGTTCACTTGTACTGAGGCCATACCGCCGCCGATTGCCTGAACAACCAGGGAAATCGTGTCGCAAGTACAAAATATCCAAAGGTACAGACTTGGGCGAAGAATGGAGCACTCGCGACCGAAGACTTGGATCAAGCGGCCAAGAATGATGTAGACGCCAGCAGTAAAGAAGACAGGGGCTACCAATGGTCAGTCAAGAGGGATTGGCCAGATAATGGCCGGAGTGCATACCAATGATTAATGTCGAGATCTGCATAAGAAACGCAGTCGAGTTGTAAGGGCATTGAGAGGACCAAGCCCGGCCCGCCCAGCCGATAATTTCAACTACAATAGTCATTAGCCCAAGGTCATAGCTATAGATGCAGCGGACAAAATGTACCCAGTCCACCAATAACAAAGACGTTGCACCACCAGATCCTGGATCGGCTGAGCTGATATAGGTGTGCAATGGTAGAGAGACCGAACAAAACACAGAATACAATTCCTGCAGCAGTGGATGGAACGTAGCCATATGACGTATGGGTGCCCGTTATGTAATCGTGGCAGCCCTTACGTATGTCTTCTTGTGTCGACATGTTGCGTTGGTGCGAGTCAGGAATTAGGGAAAAAGGACTGAATTGGTGGTGAGATGTAAGAGCTGGACTCTAGCGGTTACTTTATATAGTTGCCATTGTTGCGAGGACGTAAGCCAACAAACCGGGGTCTTTCTCTCATATACGTTTATGGATGAGACCGCAGGTGATGTACCTGAAACTGCGAATCTCGCAGTCGGATATCTACCTAATGAACGCTTTAAGATTGAAGGCCACGCAGGGTGCGACATTCTAGTACCGTTATAGGTGTTGAGAATCCTTGTCGACCCAGAGCCCCAATTCCACGCAAGCCATGACCTTATCTTGTAGGTGCGTGGCTTACAAAGCAGACAGATCTGACATCTCACTGGCCATAAGCCGTAATCACCAACTTATCAGCCCCGCATTCCTTCGGAGTTTGTCTGCCAAGACTGCCCTGAACTGCGAATTTCGCATTTCGGACTTTGTCTTTGACCAAGACCCAACGCCATCTACACCGGGTTTTCGTTCCCTCTGTCTCAATCTGTTTTAGACAAATCCGTCGACCAGTCCGGCACTGGCCATTCGTTGCCATTATGCATCCAAGACCTAGCCGTGCAAAGAGCTGCACTGCTTGTCGACAGGCCAAGCTGGCTTGTGATGCGCGCTATAAATCCGCTGGAGTCTCGTGCACTAGGTGCAGTAAGCGCGGGCTTCAATGTCGGTTTGATTCTAATTTCAAACGAATTCCAACAAGAAAGTTAGTAACGGCCCCGCGGGTTCTAAGAGCAATTGACCAATCCCCGTCCTTGATAACGACTCTAATACTCATACTCATAATCGCAGTATCGTGGAGGCAATCACCAACTGTATTGACCCTCAGCAGCCGCTTTCTCGTGAATCAAGGAGCGCGGAAGCCCCTTCTCATCCAGAGCAATCAACTGTGTCACAGGAACCCTGCATGTCGTCCTCTGCCTCCGCGCGCTCCTCCAGCCCGTCCTCCCCTACCGACTCTCAATATTCCACTGCGCCTATCGGCACTACTCAAGATACTGCTGCAGCCAGTATCGACGGATCTACAGGGGGCGGTGAGGCATGGCTACAGCTCAAAGCCATCGACATACCCTCTAGTTACCAGCTCGGAAGTCTGAGCCTGAACAACACAGTGGCTCTGGATTTATTCCAACAGTCAGTATTAATGTACCCTGAAGGCAAACTTAAACTTGCCAGTGAACCGAACTGACTCAAGAACTAGCTTCGATGTCTACTACCGTCCGCACGCCAAATTCTTGAGGCCCATACGTTCGTCTTTAACCGAGTACTCACAATCCTCTCCACATCTTTTCTGGACCATAATCCTCTGTTCCTCCCAAATGCATCCGAAACACGCCCATATGTACCCCTCTATCGTAACAGAGCACGAAGCAATGCTATCAACGATGTTTGTCACTGCTCCACTCACTATCGAGATGATGCATGCCCTGCTTTGCCTTTGTTTATGGCCAGTCCCAAAGCTTCGTCTTTGGCAAGACTCGTCCTGGGGGTATATAGGGTTTGTTGTAAACTCCGCTATGCAAGTCAATTGTCACTTGCCGTCCAACCCGCTGCTCAACACTCATTTGAGGAGAAATGCCAGCCGTCGCGCCATTCCAGACATAGACTCTGCTGTGAGAGATACTACATGGCTTGCGTGTTTTAATACAAGCACTCGGTATGTCCCATTTTGACTGCGTCTCCATATGGTAACCATGAAATACGCTGCTTACATAGCATTACTGCCACAGGCTTAGTGAATTCTTGGGTTTTCCATCCCCATACTCCTCCAGACACTATCTAGACAGCGTATCCCGTGCTCGGGAACAAGCATCAAACCTTCTGGACCCGTCCTACCACAAGTTGCTGGAAATTCGCCAGTTCGCATTGACTTCGATAGCAAAGCTAGACATGATTACAGACCCCGCCCTTCACTTCTCTCAGACGCAGAGCAGCATAAACGACATGGAGCTACTGAGGAGCTCAGAACAACAATTCTCGAGTCCCGAGACAGAACTGAGTTTGCAAGGCTCAAAACTGTACTTGTATGCCATGACACTACTATTGCCTCCCGCAAAGGAGTCGTCCAGTGCCCTTCAAGCCATCTCCAATCGGGATGCGGTATTGATAAGTGGATTAATGTCTGCTTCGACAATGATAGCAGATGCGCTCTACCAAATCCGTGACAAACCCAATCAAGGCCCAGACAAGATTCCCTGCAGTCTAGCATTTTGGCCAAAGACACAAATCAGCTACCTGTTCTTTGCCGCGACATTCATTTTCCGCGTTCTTCTGTCACATTCGAGTCTGGCGCCGCAGGATGTAACTCTGGCTATGTCACGTCTCGCAGATGCACACGAAGTATTTAGAATGGAGCCATTGCATCCAGATCGCACACGTGCAGCTGAGATTATCCAGCGGTTGATAGAAGTTGCGCGCGCTTATATAGTGAAAGACGGGGGCGGAAATGACGCCAAAAGCCTCCTCCCAAGAGGTCTCCTGGTCACTGGTCGCTTGGGGGCATCAGTCATGTTTGATGCCATCCTACGGTCTGTACACTACCAGAAACAGAGTGCACAGAGGCGTAAGTCCCGTCTACGAAATCAAGCTGGTGTATATCAGGCCGACGCGCCTTCGTACGGCACGGAACTGCGTTTAGGCGGAGAAGCCAATTCGAATGTTGGGCTGACAGATCAGCCTCAATCTGCAGAAGTGTATGGAAATGTCCCAGATGTTACTGGTGTAGTCGAGTTTGGCGATATGATTGATTTCGAATTCATGAATGCCTATGAGTATATCATGAGCACTGACTCGTCTCTTATGCTTGATAGCTTGGAGGACCCAGGCTTCAGGACTTGATAAACCCTGCCATGTGTCAAAAATATTGTTGTATTGATTTCACTTTGTAGTATTAATATTTTTTCCAAGCTTCTTTCAGCTTGACCATGTGACGTGATATCAGCAAGATATTCATGCAGCCAGCCAATTGCATGATGAGTAAGATTCGTGATGGTGTATTGGTTAAATGCACTAATATCAATATATGCAAGCCTGAGAGATTAATCAGAGGAATGCAACTAAAGAGGGGTGGCTTGTTACACCAATTGTAATTTAACAGGTGATACATTAGGCAGAAGTGCAAATCACTCATCAATTCTCAAAGATCATCAACATCGCCACCACCGCCCGCCTCAACATTACTCCTCATTATAACAATACAGCCCTGCATTTCTCACTGCATCGCAGCCATTATGTGCTCCCGGACACTTCAAAAGCCGTGTGCTTCGCCCACCATTTCTCCTCGTTCTACAACGACGCGATACTTCGAGGCTACCCGGGATGTTGGGAATGTTGTGATGGTATACCCCCTGTTCTTCACGCCCACACAACGTCGCTGACCTATCAATAGCAGCCCGAAGCGTCACTCCCGATTCGAGAAGTTGCGCCTATATCCCGTTGGCAGTGTGTGCGTATATCCATACCCTCTTACTTTCTCCATGCCTGACTCTCTCATAGTGTAATTGCTGCTGCGGTTGGAACAGCATCGCAACCCAAAATACCTGTCCTTCCTGCGGAACTCCTCGGTGCTCCAGTTGTATATACTGCTAAGTCTCAGAATATTCATCGGCATGAATGTGCCAACAGATCGTGTCAACATGGCCAGTATAAACTCCTCGGCTTATGCATGGAACCAAGAGTTCTTCGACCGACAGATTCAAAAATATCCGGCAGAAAATATGCCTGCAGTTGCAAACTTTTCAAGCATCTCTGATCTCATCAAAAAGTTCCTTTCGGTATCTGGTGATATGGAGGCGTTCCTTGGTCCCAGCACATACCAAATGTTAGAACTGGAGCCACTATGCACATCATGCAGTATGGATGATTTGATAAGTGGAACTGACCGTCGTGTGACCCGGCCCATGGCTCTTCTTGATGATCGCTGTCGGCGAATGCATCATTCTGAACCACCAGGTGGTCACATGCGTCGTGACCGTGGGCCTTTAAGTTCCTCGCAGCTATTACAAGAACTTAAAAAGAACGTAGGTTATAACGATCTAGCCACTTGGAGTCGTGACTAAGCATGGCAATTATAGCGCTATGGATGCATCAGTGAGACTGATGCTGCGAGGCGACTACTGTGAGGCATTTTCCATCATCATATGATATCTGTATCTGCTGACTTTTATCTCCAGGTATGTGGCTAATCCAGACTGCTGGGTGATTGTGGCGTTAGCTTCAACTGCTTCCAGCGTTCAGGCTACGTTTTTAGCGGACTTTTTCTACAAATACCTAGGATCCAGAACATCCCTAGGTATTCATCGACCGATGCGGGGACCACTTATCTTTGGACTCGAATTCCATCTGCAATTCTACGTCTGGTGTGAAGGTGGCCCGGAGTTCCCTGATCTTAGGAAGAAGCGGAACGGAAAGCCTCTACGCCAGAGTCGCCAACCCTATTACCTCAGGTTAGGCGATAAGAATGAGCCGCAGGTTCACATCTACGAAACCCAGGTCTCCTGTCTCATTGCAGGTATAGACGAGGACTCATGGGTTGCATACCAGTTTGTTGATAATTACTATCAAGGAGACAAGCCACTTGAACAAGGTGAACAGCATGGTCTTAAGCCCGATCCCTTAACGGGGGGATTATTTGATGCAAACTTCCCTATCTGGACTCCAAGAGAGTATTTCCTCCTTGTCTACGAGTGTCGGCTCAAACAAGTCAGACACGCTATGCACAATCTGGTCGCCAGACTGCTGCTAAGGCTAGAGCCATATGTAAGTCACCCGGGCATGTGAAATACAATGAACAGAGGACTTACTTAGCATTAGACACAGGATGAAGGGGACCTGACAGCTTCTTCTGCTGAGGGAATCGTGGAGTCAATGGCCCAAAAGAAACTGACGCAGCGCATCCTCAACGAAGCAAACAGATTTCTACCACAGACTATCCACTCCATCTGCAAGGCCGTTGAGGTCTGGGATAGGTTCAGCCGAAGAGATCTTGCCTACCTCTCGGACATACTGAGGTCAGACTCGAGGAAGAGCCCAATTCCATCAGTGAAGGTAGTTACCATGATCGAAGAACACATTGATGCATTGCGAGACCTCCAGCGACGCGCAGAGGAACAAAGAGACTTGTGCGCGGGGCTCGCTCGAAAGGTATGTCAGGGGAGACGACGAGAGGGGGCGAACCTACGCGGAAAGGCTTACGGAAGTAGCTGGAAATGCAGATTGTGATGGAGGATAACGAGGTCACAGCCCGACAGCAAGCAGGGAGTGAGATGACCAGATACTGGACTGGCATTGGTTTGGTAGGTACATGCAGTCTGTTTTGATGATATGATGTTAACTGTCCACAGGTCTTCCTACCGCTCACGGCTGTCACTGGTATATTCAGTATGCAAGCAGGCATTTTGCCTGAATCGTTTTATAAGTGGTGGATTTTTATTATTTTCTGGATTGTGATTACGCTTCTCGTTATTGTTGCTGTTGAATTCAGATCATTGCGATCATCAATCCCGGTATTAGTCAAAGATTGTTCTTGCAGTAGAGCTTCTTCTCCCTTGCGCTCGCCAAGACTCCCTCTACTACCATCGGCAACCGGTTATCGCTCTGAGATTGAGCTCATCCCAATGTCCCCGGGTAGGACGGTTTAGGGTGGAATCTTCCGGGGTACTGCATTTTCCCCAGACATCAGGAGATACTGCGGCCCCATTAGCAGCTTTTATTCGTGCGGTAGTGTTTTTCCATAAGCGATCCACGGACGATCAGCTTAACATGATGCAGTGGAGAATGGCGGGTGTTTGAGTGGACAAGGATATTAGGCCAAGCTCCATACGGTATTTCGGAGGCACCAACTCCATCAATTGGAGTGGGTTGCCATTGGCCCGTATCGGCAAAATATGGTTTCAGATGCTGATCCCTGGTTTAGCCTAATAACACTTTCTGCCGTGAACTCATGCCATGGCTGTATAAGACCGTTGTGATATCGTTCAAAAATCCATTTTTCGTAAACAGCTGTTTTTGTTTTTAGTGGCAACTAAGGTATTGACTACCAAGATGTTTGACGGCATCAAGACAAAGGTTCTTTTAGTAGCCTGCCTGGTTTTATCAGGCTCGGCATTGCCCAATGGCAACGACAAGCGCCATTGGGTAGGTACATGGGCGTCGATGCCTCAAGAAGTTGAGCCTGCAAACCTGGCCCCAGCTCCGTTCGTAAGTTTTCTTCAACTCTTGTTGAAGCTATCCTGCAAAGCCCTCAAATACTAATGAATGACTCGGCGACAGGGAGGGGCAGATGCTGCAGCTCAATTCGAAAACACGACTCTGCGCCAGACATTTCACATGTCCATTGGAGCTGAAAAGATCCGTGTTCGATTTTCCAACATTTTTGGCAAAACAGACTTGCCCATTACTGCGGCATCAATTGCTCTACCGGTTGGTGGAAAGGCAGGTGTTGGTCAAATCGATACCAAGACCACGAAGCAGCTCAAGTTCAGCGGCAAGAAGTCCGTTTCTGTCCCAGCAGGAGAGATTGTTTACTCTGATCCCATTGACTTTAAGCTGAAGCCTCTGTCCAACCTCGCATTGTCTGTCTACACTGAGAAGGGTCAGCTTGGGAACAAGATTACCGGACATCCTGGCAGTCGAACGACTTCTTGGATGCAAAAGGGCAACCACGTCAATGCTGCATCTGTTTCTGAGGGGAGCACCAAGCATTGGTATTTTGCAAACGGGGTTGACTCGTGGGCCCCCAAGGACCATTTTGCTGTTGTTCTCCTCGGAGACAGCATCACCGATGGTCGTGGAAGTACCGACGACACCAACGATCGGTAAGTAGAGTTTCCAACTCTTCAGTATCTCTGCTTACAGTCTCCAGATGGTCCGATGCTCTTGCAGCTCATTTGCAAGAATCTGGCATGCCAAACGTCGCTGTGAACAACATGGCAGCAGGTGGCAATGCTATCCTCTCAGGCGGCCTGGGACCTATCCTGCTCCAACGATATAAGCGAGATGCCTTGGAACAACCAGGTGCCAAATTTGTCGTTGTTTTCGAGGGCGTTAACGATATCGGACCATCTGCTACCGACGAAGCTACTCAAAAGAGGATTAAAGATGGTCTCATCGCTGCCTATAGTCAGATCGCGAAGGATAGCAAGAAGGCGGGCATGACCACCATTGGAGCAACCATCACGCAGATCCTTGGAAACCAGTACTACGCTCCCGAGAGAGAGGTTACTCGAGTCGCGATCAACGATTGGATCCTGAAGAACGGGACTTTTGACCATACCGTCGACTTTGCCGGTTTGATCGGAAGTGGAGATAAGCTGCTCCCTCAGTATGACTCTGGCGATGGGCTGCATCCCAACCCTGCTGCATACAAGTTGATGGGCACAAAGTTTCCAATCAAGCTTTTCAAGAAATAACTGTAAAGTTGAGCGAGGAAAGATTTCAGAATAAATAAAATGTTAAGAAAGGATATTGCTCACAGTACGGAGTACCAGCCAACGAAATGTCGATACATTTGGGGCCAAGGATAGCAGGCTGGAATGCACCAAGATTCGCTCACAATATGGCTATTCAAGACGCTAAACTCGGGACGGTTCGCGGGGAACCCGGGCCTTGAACTATTAAGGTCTAGCCTGAGAGAACCAGTAGTCTGTGATTTGCTCATTGAGTTATCCCTGTTTCAGCTTATGCATCACATGTCTGAGCAATTCTAGGCAGGTTATTTACAGGCATGGAAAACTATATGCTTATTACGCAATGGATATGATTAGAAATTAAACCAAGGTACCGATGTATAGGAAGAAACTTATTGAGGAAGTCTGTCCAGATTGCAATGATGTCTAAATCACTATACAATTTTGTCAGGAAAGCTGACCAGTAGGCAGGTATCTGGAGACAAACCCCACCAAGCAGGGATATAGGTATCTCAACCAACAAATGTAACCCTGCCGTGTATATACATATGTACCAGGGAAAGTCGTCAACCAACACATTCAACCTACCGCAACTAAATACCTCACTGCCAACTCTCTTCTTTAATCGTACCAAGTTCTGCTGCAAATAACACATCTGGCTCAGTTGAAGATGTCTTGGGATCGTGACGAGTTGAATAAAAAGGGCTTCTTCTACAATGACTCTATCCGCCGTACTGCGATTCCGTGGGCCCCATTCCCGCCCCATGTCGAAACCCTCCGACAGTCAATGCTCGACTTCGCATGTCAAGACTTCGACGCAGCTTCTGATCAAGATGCCGCCACGCAGCATGTGGCCAAGAGATATTCCAAGGGAGGGTACTCTGAGAGTGATTGGGAAGATTTCTTTCGAAAGAACTTCTTTGACCCGCTTGTACAAACCGCCTCAGGATCACCGGGAGACTCACGCAGGTCAGTGCAGAATTCGCAATCAAAGGCACGTTACTGACACGTGCCCTGACAGAGTTTCACGAAACAATTACTACTATGACACCGTCGTATTGTAAGTATGGCAACAGCAGACCTGGAAGACAGATGCTCATAAGGGATAATTAGCGACATTGACGCTCTATGGGAAACATTTAATGGAAAAGGTGAAGATATCGACGTTTCAACAGCCCGCCCATTTGAGACTGTGAAATGTCCCAAACCCGACTATGCATTCTATCTTCCAATGTACCATCTAACCGCCGAGTCCCATATACCGGAAATCACAGACCACAGAGCTCGAGAGTGGCATAAATCACCAACGCCATCCCTTGTGGAGTCATTCTCGTGGTCCAACCTGAAGATGCTTCACAAAAACGGTCTTCGCCCTACTCCGTTTCGTGTTTTCAATAAGGAGCCCCGAGAAAAGAATCTTAAATGTTATCCGTGGCTTCTTGTTGAGTATAAGAAAGAAAAGTATACGAGTTCTGAGCGGCTTCGATTAGAGGAGACCGTGTGTTGCCAAGCAGCCAACGGAAGCGCAAGTGCCGTCAAGCTGAACCAAATCGCGGCAAGGTATGCTATCGAGCTGCCTGATGAGGCACATATCCCTCCCATTCCAGTTGTAACCACTGTCGGACCTAAAGTCAAGGTCTGGATAACATACCTTGCCAAAGACTGCATGGTACAACATCAGAGTGAATATCGTTGGTCTTTATCAAGATGGGAGAGACACAGTCAAGCTTACGTAAGTCTAGAGCCCAGAGACTTGCCCTGCCATTCACTGATCATTTCTGCTAGATGATGGAATGTATCTGGAAGGGTGATATGACTATTCCTGAAGATATCGTAAAGTTTCGCCTCATCCTTGAAAATACGTATACTTGGGCGACACGAGTGTTTAAACCCTTGATAACGACATACATTGATCAGTGGAGATTTGTGCACTCCAGTGGTGGCCCAGAGTCTACAACCGCGACTATGTCATTGGCACGCCGCCAACAGGCAATGGACCTTTCAGGGAGTACGCTTCCGCTGATCCAAGGTGTTCTAGATCGTCAGTCAAGCTTCGAACTTGACGATAGTCTGCACCATCGCCTCACACCGATGCTGATGGGCGTCCTTGTTCAACAGATATGTGCTGCAGAGCGTCAGACGCTTACTCAAGAGATGGATCGCATCGTTGCGGAGAAGGTTGGAGCTTTGAGCTTGAACGCTGGAGCATCTTCGTGTCCTTGTACATCCAACGCAAGGACAGGTGCAGCAGACAAACAGACCCAAGAATCAAGTCAAGCCACGACAGTCGATATCGAAGACCCTAAGGATGATGACTATGTGGACTCCCAGCCTCATAGGTCAGGGAGCAACGATTCCACATGTTCAACTCCAACGGGAGGATTTCGACGAAGTACGCGATTGAACCCCCCGGTGCCTTTCGTGTTTTCAAGTACGCCACCTGGTCAGATATCTGGAACTCCTGCCTCAGGGTCGAGACCAGGGAAAACACCCCTGTTTCCATCGTTACCTAAGGCATCAGATAGGCAAAGCAGTTATTCAAGTTCAGTAGTCGAAAGTGAATCCGAAAGCGATTCTGGACGGAGTGCTACATCTGGAGATGGAGATACAAATGCAGCCGACGACAGGGTGACCCCTCTACCTTCACCTTCGGCTGCATCTTCAACCATATTCACACCGACCGACGACAGATCTGTGAGAAGCCCAATACCAAGCCTGTCACCAATAGGTCCAGCACCGGGTCTGAGACCGGCAGGCCCATCATCGTCACCCGTGCCAAGTATATTTTCAATTCGGCCTCTTCCGCGACCAAGCTCACCTCCGAAGATCATATGCGGAGTATGTAGAACGGAGAAAATTATGTTCCAGCTCTGTCCCAATGAGAAATGTTCTTCTAGGATAAATTGGGTGAAACTGAGCGGAACTTGAAGACCTACATCGGTTATACTAGGCTAAAACCTTGGCAAAGGTACTAAGACTTTATATACTATTACCAGCAGAGGGCGATCTAAGATGGGCTGGATCATATATTAACATGAGAAACATGTCCAAATCTACATATACTAGCTTTATGGCTCTCCGTATTACCAACCTTGCCCAATCACAGCCAAACACTTTTTCACGAACCCCGCACCGCCCTCACGTTCCACTACTAACAAATCTTACCCTGGCACAATTTCCGCCTTTGTGTTCATTAGCCCATTACCCAATATGCCACCAGCCAATGCTTTTACATCATGTGAGGCGTGTAGGTATGTCTTGCCAGACCCTATACCAGCTAGCAAGTAGCCATGACTAACTGGCTAGTAGACGCCTTAAGCGTAGATGCTCAAGAGATACCCCATCATGTCGTCTGGTAAGTACTCACTTCTGTTGGCTTGGGTATATATGTCTCAGATATCTGTTTAGTGTACTCGTCTAGGGAAGGCATGTAACTATGGAACAGAACATGCCATTTCTAGCCTAAGAGCCTCTACCAACGGCTTGGTGCGTCAGGATCACACAGATCCTATCACGGAACTAGATCGGCACCGAACAAACAACTTCCCGTCCTCATACTTTTTGGACTCCGATTTATTCCAGCCAATATCACGAGACATATTAGCAACGCACGATGGCCCATTTTTTCTCGAGCAGCAAAGACGCTTTGCGACTGCAGGTCTATTCGACTCTTTGATAGATCACTACGAGACTACCATCCACCAGTGGCTGCCCATGCTCAGCATCAAGCGCCTAAGGCAAGATTCAAAAGCCTTAGCGGATTCAACTCGGGGCGTTGTTGATGTTCTGACTTTCTTGGCCCTTGAGGCACTGGTTAGCCAGAGTGAGGAGCATACCATATTGCCGCAAAGTAACCCTTCATATTTAAAGGCAAAGCATGGCAGCTTTATCGCTGAGAGTGGGGGAACCATCAACATTCGACTGATACAGACTCTCGCCCTGGTGGCCTTGTATGAGTTTGGTCATCACATCTACCCTGCTGCATATTTAACAATAGGACAAGCCGTTCGACTGGCTACCATGGTTGGACTTCACAGTCAAAAAGACGCCAAACAACTGTTTGTGGAACCTGAGACTTGGACATTATGTGAGGAGCAGAGACGGACTTGGTGGGCGATTGTGGTGCTTGACAGGTAGGTACATATCTATTCCGCGAGAACTTTATCATTGATTATTACTAGAGTTGTTGTTGGGGGCTCGCCCCAGCTCCTGATGGCCGCTCCAGATCCGACCACGAATGATCTTCTTCCTTGCAGTGACGACGACTGGACGAATGGAAGAATAGGGTTCAACGAAGCATTATTCACGCGCAACTTCCACTCCCCCTCGTCGGTGGGACAATTTGCAAGAGTATGCCAGGCGGTTCATATGCTTGGCAAGGTTCTTCGTCACATAAAAGCCAGAGAAAAGGATACCGAGCCAGTCGAACTTACTGCCGAGGCTTTGCAGCTGCACATCGTCTTGGAAGCGTTAGATCAGGGCATTATGAGTAACGACTCCGACATAGCGACGGCGCTTGGGAGCTTGCATTCGGCGTTGTCACTGTGCAGTTTGGCTCGACTGCTTCTATACAATGAATATGCATGCAACGAGCCCAGTTTCAGCACGGCACGAGAAAGGCTGGCTGCCGAGGTTGAAATGCAACAGATATCCTTGACGAGCATCCAAGACATCGTATCCAAGACAATACCGCAGATGGCGAGGCAAATAGTGTCGGCGAGCCAACAGCAGTTAAAGGGACCGAGACATTCGCCCGTCTTGGCTGGCAGTCTGTATCATGCAGCGACAGAGTGTGCGTGGTTCATCAAGGAAAACAATGACGAAGAGATGGTGACTGGGCTAGCAGCCATCACGGAAGCCCTTGAAGTTCTTAAGTCCGAGTGGTCTGTTTGCAGTAAGCCTCAACCACTTGGAGCCCGAAATTGAAGGACGGCTGATAAATGTTGCGCAGATGAATATCTCACCTATTTAGAGAGCAACAAGACGCAAAACTGACATCATAGCAAGGACAACAGGGCCGATAGAAGTTTCGACAATTTACTAGCGTTCTTCTGTCTGCCCGCGATGACTTCTCATTCCCGCTCTGCCCGCTCTGCTTACCCTTTAGGTCTACAGCAAGCTCAAGCCCCGCCTCCGCTCTGCCCGCTCCAACGCTGACATTCCCGCTACGGACTGCTCCACTCCTGGCCGTCGTCCCGAAAATGCGCCAAATCATCAAAAGGTCGAATGCATTAAAGGGTCCTTAATTTATTATAAAAAGTGCAATAACTCCCGTCATGTTTCCTGTTATTCCATCTTCAGTATATCTCGAACTTGTCCTTTCTATCAACAGCCCTGCATCTTTAGTCGCACGTCAATACTGTTCGTTCTCTTGATCACCATGTCTCAGCTCGTTTGGCTTGTCACTGGCTGCTCCTCTGGCTTTGGGTCGGAGTTTGTGCATCAGATCCTATCCCGAGGTGACAAAATCATCGCAACCGCCCGAAACAGTGCAAGAATTGAGTCACTTGCAAGTCAAGGAGCAGCTGTCCTTGAACTGGATGTCACGGATTCACAAGACAGTATCGATCAAACCATCGCCAAGGCCATTTCTATATACGGGCGCATCGATGTATTGGTTAACAATGCTGGTTTTGTAGTTGCTGGCTCTTGGGAGGATCTCAGGTATTGCTCTTACCAACCAACGGTATTGTCGACCTTGCTAACACATCTAGTTATGATGAATTTGTTTCCTCCTTCGAAACCAATGTCTTCGGTCCAATCAAGGTTACCCGTGCAGTTCTTCCGCATATGAGAGCCAGGAAATCAGGAACTATGGTCTTTATTAGTTCTTTGTCTGGCTGGGTCGGACACCAGTTTACTGGAGCTTATGCGGGATCCAAGTTTGCTCTTGAAGGTCAGCTCTCAAATTTCGTCTGTGAGAGTCTAGCTTTCCATGTTCTAACATAACATCAGGTGTTGTTGAAAGTCTGCATAACGAAACCAAGTCTCTCGGTCTTCGCACCCTCTTGATGGAGCCCGGGCGCTTTCGAACCCCTCTTCTGTCAACAGACCACCTTCGGCCAAAGCAGAGTCAAATTCCTGATTATGAATCAGCTTCCGAGACTCATCATAACCACCTCCATGGCGGAGACCTAAAACAGCCTGGAAATCCAGAAAGGTTTGTCTCGATTGTGCTGGACTTGGTCAGACAAGAGGGCTGCGCACAGGGGAAAATCACCCCGTTTCGTCTCCCTGTTGGGAAAGATGCAGTAGAAGAGATTGGTGCCAAAGCCAGGGATGTTTTGAAGACAATGCAGGAGTGGGACTCTATTATAACTAAAACAGACTACTAGTTACTAAGATTTAGCCTAAGCTACATTTAAGTTAATATTTATAGAGTTTCTCTAAGACCTCTACACTAAGCTATAAGTCTCTACCGCATATAGTAGTGCATCTAGCCCACAACTTAAACATTATAGCAAAATGTCTGGCTAATTACTACAGTATGAGGCAGATTTATAATTCTACACTTTGCTATTTATCAGCCAATTAGCTATATGCTAGTTTTGGGAGCAGTATTACATAATATCCAGTAACATCTTGGCAAAGCCGGTTGGCAGCCTTGCATATCTGATCATCTCACATTTGTGCGGGGTTGGGCATTTCTGACTGCAACTACATTTCTGATCCATTCTTCCTGGAATCAACTGCCCATTCTAGACTTGGAAGCTCTAAATGTACAAATACCATCACGAAATCGGCAGCCCGACTTTGCAGCATGCCAGATCATTTGGAAAGCCCTGAGGCATCTGCCGGTGCGCAGGGGACAAAACCCCAGTTCCATATGGAGAGTCTCTGGGCCAAGGCCTACAAGGTCGTTCAGGATGATGAAGAGAATGCCAAGCTTTTAGAGAAAGTTGAAAAGTTGCTGAGTAAAGGAAAAGGTGGTATGTATTGAAGCTATTGGAAAGCCTTTGGACTCGCATCATTCTGGGAAGGCTAACGTATATAGGCGGTACTCAGCAACCATATGTGATTCCTCAGGGGGAAGAAAGGCTCAGAAAAATCCAAGCCCTGGCAAAGGAGCAGCTTGAAAAGCTACCAGACGCTCGTGCCTCATTTACCGTTGGCGAACAGCGGGTTGTTGTTCGTGAATATGTTCAGAAAGCCGTCCAAACAATCAAGCAATTCAAGCCCATAATTACTGGAGCGCTCTCGGCTCAGCCGCACGCGGCTTTGGCATGGGCCTGTATCTTGGGCGTCCTGCCGGTATGTTACTCAAGTTCCTGTGGTCTGATCTGTTGCTGCGAGGGGGATGAGTATATTGCCCATATGTGTTGATATGTGTCTTTTACCTTAGTGTTGGGGCTGAAGCCTCTTTTAAACCCCCAACCTACTCACAGATCTGTTGCTGTCCGTCATCAAGTACTAAGCGGGATTTATAGTCACTGGAGAACATATTCCAGATGGATGAGGACGCCGCAGATGGTCTGAACAAGATTTTGTTCATGCTCATCCGCTATCAGCATCTCCAGGAATCGGTCTTGTCCCGCGATTCGGAAGATTCGTAGTAGGTTTCGCATGTGATACAATTATCAAGTTGAAATGAAGACTGCTAACCACCTGTCTTACAAGTCATAACGCGAATACTCGTCAACTTTTCTCAAGTATCGAAGAGAAATTGGTAGATACTTATGTCAAAGTGTATATTTACCAGATCCAGTTTATCCTCCGATATGGCCAGGGAAGAGTACGCCGTAATCTCAGAGGCATACTCGATCCAGAGAAATGGAAACGGCTGTGGAAAGACATTGAATCCTCTAGACAACTTATCGACCTAGCCGTTCAGGACCGACTTGCTGCCAGGACCGCAAAGACATGGGAAGCTCTGGGGGGAATAGAAAAGGCAGCTGGCGAGATCTTGTCAGCTATCCATGTTATCGACACTACGCTGAAGGTCAAATCCGAGGTAAATAGCCCTGGAGTAAATTTGGCCGTTTGATACTGATTTTAAGTCAGAAAGATCTATTGCGTTCATTGAAGATTGCTGAAAATGCGATGTTTGACTCAGCCAAGGTTCAAGACTCCGTTGACTCTTGCTTGCAAGGCACGCAACGCCACATCCTGAACGATATTGGTAGCTGGGCAGAAGATCCTTCTGGGCAACTGATATTCTGGTTGCACGGAATGGCCGGGACAGGAAAGTCCAGTATAGCTTTAACCGTTGCTAATGCTTTGAAAAACGGCGAACCACTCACGGAGGGGGCAGCCTCGCCTACAACTGCATTTCTAGGAGCTAGCTTCTTCTTCAAACAAGGAGATGCCACCAGAAACAACACCGAGAAGTTCTTTCCGACCGTAGCCAAAGGTCTAGCGGAGGAATTCGGGGACTTTATGTCACTTGTGGCTCAGGCGATTGACGAGAACTCGACCATTGGGACCAAGGCTCCTCAACAGCAACTTGATCATCTCATTTTCAGACCACTCTCTATCATTGACAGAGAAGTTGTCCTGCCTATGAGGCTCATTGTTGTGGTAGATGGCCTCGATGAGTGCGCGAAGACACTTGAAGCCAAAGACCTGGTTACAATGCTAAGTGGACAGCTTGGAGACCTCCGCCAAGTACAAATTCGGTTCCTTATTACCAGCAGAAGTGAAGAGTACATCGCCAATAGTTTCGCTCAATTATCCAAAGACTCGTATCGATCAGTCAGACTGGAGAAAGTCAAGCCTACCGTGGAAAGCGATGGTGTGAAGGACGACATTACGAATTACCTTGCTTACAGGGTGGGCAATATAGCAGAGAATCACGGTGTCAAACAGGATGATATTTCGGATTCCATGATCACCCAGTTGAGCAAGAAGTCCGACGGCCTTTTCATCTATGCGGCTACTGCCTGTCGCTTTTTGGATGCAGACGACTTTGACGATGAAGAGGCTCGGCAAGAGCGTCTGGATCTGATCTTGCAGAGCAATTCAGAGGCTGATGGATCTGAGAGCGACAGCTCAGATGACAACGGATGGGCCAATGATGCACCTCAGAATCAAGTCGACGAGATTTATCGGAAGGTCCTGTCGTACCCAGAACGTGGCATGGCACCAAGCGCTAGGAAGAAGACATACAAGTGTATGAGAAAGATCCTTGGATTCCTCGCAGTTCTCTTCGAGCCTTTTGCCACGCCATCACTCAAAGAGTTTCTCCCATCCGAAGCAGAGGCTATGGATAATATTCTTAAGAGGCTCCATGCCATAGTGAACGTTCCCCACGACGGAAAGCGTCCACTCGAGCTCATTCACTTGTCATTCCGTGACTTCATCTTGAGCAGAAAGCGGTCAAAGCAGCTTAAGTTTCGAGTTGTCGAGATTGACATGCACAAAGAGGTTTTCAAGCGGTGCATTGATATCATGACTTCTATGCTTCGGCAAGACATTTGTGGACTGGTATGGCCAGGCACTATTGACTCAGAGATACCTGGTAGTGCTGTGGAGAGTAACATACCTACACATCTACGGTATGCTTGCCGATATTGGGTGGACCACCTCATTGAACTAGATCACGAAGATCAAAGAGATGTTGGCATGTTGGACAATGGAGCTATCCATGAGTTCCTCCAAAAGAGCCTGCTATTCTGGCTCGAAGCAATGGGTCTTATCAAAGAAACAGCAACTGCTATCCTTCTTATCAACAAACTAGAGCTTCTTGTCAAGGTAAGTTATATACTTGATATCGCCTGCATTTTCTTATAGCTCTTCAGAGATCAGACTATCCGCTACTATCGGCCCTTGTCTACGATATAAAACGCTTTACACTCAGTAATCGATGGATTCTCGATCACGCACCATTGCAAATCTACTTGGCTCTTATCTTCAATCCTGAACAAAGTCCAATTCGATCTTTATTCAAACCTCTCATGCCGTCATGGATCGTGCAGACGCCAACGGTTGACGAACATTGGTCTGCAGAACTTTGTGTATTGCAAGGACATACTGATCATGTGAAGTTTGTGGCGGTGTCTCCAGACAAAAGCCTTGTCGTCTCTCGATCTGCGGATGGCACAATGAGGATATGGGACACCGTCACAGGTACTGAACGATTCCGATTTGATGATCTGAGGGTTCGCAATTGCTCTACCTTCTCTCCAGATGGCAGATTCATTGCATTCAATTGTTATGAAGGGCCAATTATTATAAGGGAGTTTGCAAGAGGAATTGAATTTCTATTGGAAGGCCCTGACGAGTTAATCCAACACTTGGTATATTCGCCGAAGACTGGCACGATGCTAGCGTCAATATATTGGCACAGTATCAGAATATGGGATATCAGATCGAGACAGTCAATTCATGTCATCTCAGCGAATTACAGTTTGTTGTCCCGTATCTGTCAATTTACACCTGACGAGAAGTTCTTATTAGCCGGGGGTGGCTTCCAAACTATAAGAATGTGGGATGTCAAAACAGGACATTGCGTTCGGACCTTTGACATGTTCAACGCGAGCGATTCATCGTCGCTTGCTATATCTACGGATGGGTCGATGGCTACGATGCTCGTGGCTGAAGATAAAGTGGTGATATTCAACCTATTGACAGGTGAGAAGCTAGCCGAGATCTTCGATAAAGGAGTGTCGGATGTGATCTCACTAATTCCACCCGCCGAAAACCCAATACTGCTTGACCGGAGGGAGAAGGAGATTTGGATTTTTGATGCTGCTACAGGTTCACAAGCAACAAAGCTTCGGATCGCCCCCAACGATTTGTGTGCTTCGCTTAGTCAAGATGGTGATTTATTGGTGTCTGGTGGCCGCGACCATAATGTGAGACTGTGGGATATACAACTTCATGGGGCACAGCGCCATATACCAAAAGAAAGGCCGGACCGACTTGACAGCCTGCAATTCTCTCCCGACAGGAGTCTGATACTCAGTCGCAATTATTCACGGACCGAATCGGCAAGCTTGCATGATTCAAGTGGGAAGCGGTTGGATCTACCTACCAGCTCCGTAAAGAGGATATGCTTCTCACCAGATGGGGAACTTATAGCCCTCTGGATGGACGATGGCAGCTGCCAACTCTGGCGCAAGTGCATGACAAATCAGGTCTCAATCCCGAAGCGGTGGAGGGACATCTCTTTCTCTCCGAGCAACAATTACATCGCGGTCGTACTAACTGAAGGTGGAACGGAAATAATGGACAGCACCACGTTCCAGGCGATAACAAGATTGGAGCAATCGGCCATTTCTGACATGCGATTTTCATCGGACGGGCAAATGTTCAGCTTCCTCTACCTGGACGAAGAGAGAGAAAAGCCCGTGTTTGAGCTATGGAATGTTCCTTTACAAAAGTTACTTTGGAAAGACAGTTCGGAGTATACTAAATGGGAAGCAAACTCATTGGAAATCGAGTTTTCGCCCAGTTATGGTTTTGTGGCTTATCGGTGGCGGCGGACTCACGCCAGAAGCAAGCCCTGGTGTATAATCAATTTGGCAATCGAGGAGAGAAAGCCGGCTGAAGTGCGGGGGGGCCAAATCGTATTTCATCCCAAAGACAACCTTGTGGCCGTAAGGCATAGCTTTTCAATCGAGATCAAGGATACCACGTCCTTGATCTCCAAACAAAGTCTAGAGCCTGTCGGTTTTACCAGCGAATTCAGCACTGAAGGTTCCATGACCTTCACGACAATAGGACAATTCGCAGCTGTGTCCTGGGATGATAGGTTTTATGGCACAGAAGCAACGGTCCGGCTTTGGGCTATAACATCTGGGGCTCAGATTGGATCATACACTGTCAACGGAAATATCAGCCATCTGGCATTCTCTGACGAGGGTTATTTACTTTGCGACCAGGGGCGACTTCCTCTCCCCTCGACTCTTCCCTATAAAGAAGGAGAAAGCCCCAGCATGGAACATACATACGCAAAGAATTTGCTCTTTGTTGGATCTCAGTGGCTATATCATGGACAAGACAAGCTTATGTGGCTTCCTGCAGCATTTCGATCTAAAGCTTCCATCCTGGAAGGAGACACTCTAGCTCTCGCCCACGAGAGTGGGGACATTCGAGTTATCAAGTTTGACCTTGCTGGATTGCCTATGCGAAGGCACGGAATGGATAGAAGTTGAGACATTCTTTTACTGCGAGCCATCAATGTAGTTATGAAAGTTCCTCAAATCTTACTACGTCTCGTTTCAAAGCTGAAAAGCACTTTTGACTACTAGGGGATATACTGAGAATAATTACTTGAACTAATCAAATTTCATCTTCTTTTAGCTTTACCAATTATGCTCTTATTTCTATGTGACAAAACCGAGCGGGATATCGAGTGGGATATCACGTGCAACAGAAACTCCCAGTCAATCGGCATCGGACTTGAAGCCGCATCCCACTGTGTATCCCACTCAGCGGGTCTCCATTCATGGCTTGTTCCTTGCAGGTTGGGTCCAAGCTCACGCTTTGCTCAGTTGCATTGCTATCCCACCGGATATCTTTGTCATAACAAGGATCAATGCAATAGCTGCATAGCCGCAAGGATGACGAAAAATACCTAAAAACAATTGAGGCTGGTTTTATAATATATTAAAAAATCAGAAAACCCTGCAGACTTGCATTATAAGTAGGACGTTGCATTCCACCTCCAAAGCAGCTCACCACCAACATCCTCAATTATATCATCGAGCATCTTTAGTCAACAAAACACAACTCCAACAATCACCATGCAATCCAAGATATCTCTTCTCGGCTTGGCCGTTCAGGCTAGTCTTGCAATCGCTGTCCCTCGGTCTTGCACTTGTCCATCAATTTCTGGTAACAAGACGATTGATGCTTATCAGCTCTACCCCGAGAACGTTGATTTCGATACACGTCGTTGCCTTGTTTACTCGAGGTTAGTACTCATAAGCCTTACTGAACATTAGGGACAGCTACTCACATTTACTACAGTGTATTGTACAATGCAACTGCTGTCGCCTGGGATCCCTATCAAGGAGAGATAGTGCATACTTTCGAAGCCCCCGGCCTCAGCGGTAACCCTCTGCTTCACTCAAGTGGCGTGCGTGTCGACACTCTGGACCGACTCTCTGTTGTCATTGACGCCGGCTCTGCTTTTGATACCGGTGGCCAGAATATTCAGGGCGATAACTTGCTTGTCAAGTTCGACCTTGTAGACAACTCTTTGCTGTGGCAAGCAAACCTTACCAATGCAACCGGTGGTGTATACGGCGGTTTCCAAGACAGCGAAAGCGACGATGCAGGCAACACTTTCGTTCTTGGAACTTTCCCCAGCAGCCTGATCAAAGTCAGTGCTGATGGAAAGTCTGTTGTCCCATGGTATCTCGTCGAGCCAGCCAATCATACCATTCACGGCTTCTCAGGAATTTCCCGCAAGGACGACACGCTCTTTGTGACTGATAACTCTGATGGTCAGCTTTACCGCTTCGATATCAAGGCATCAAAGGGCAAGCCGGTTCGTGTCCCGACATCGAAGGATGGCAAGGCCTTGGGCCAGAATCTCGACGGCTTGCATCTGCCTTCACTCTACGCGGGTACTGTTCTTTTGGTCAGCGACAATACCAACGGTACTGTTGTGTTGAGATCCAGCAATGGAAAGTGGAAGTCTGCTGAGAACCTCGGAACCATACCTAACCCTTACCTCAGCCAGGGCGGATTCACTGTCGCGTCTGTGCGGATCTCTGATAGTATTTATGCTGTTACCGAGTTCTTTGGCGATGCTATCAATGGAACTCTCCCCGGAAACCGGACAGTTTTCCCCTTGAGGGATATCACCGAAGAGGTGGAGACTTTGCTGAAGGCCTAGGTACTGGGACAAGCGGATGGTTAGGTGGCATTAGTTTATAAAGTGTGAAGTCCCTTTACATAGCATTAGTTACAGAACGCTAGGAATATAATAGAGGTACTTTTAGATGCTAGATGTACTTTTCCAAAGTTTCAAAAAGATCTATACAAGACTTCAAAATCGGCATTCCAGTTTGTTAAGAAAAGCCTATTAGCTTTTGCCCTTGTTTGTTTTCTATAACCAGCATATCAAAACTTACCTTTCCTTCTTCACTCAGTGTCTTCTCTTTAGGCTACCCAGAAATTGTAGCTCATCAGTTACGCACAACTGCTCCCCCTCTTATCCATTATCGCGTTCTCAGGAATCTGCGACTTTCGGGCGCTTGCTGCTGGACGCGGCTGCACCCTCAGTATCGCCATTGTCGTCAAAAGGGCGTTTCTTGGCCCTCTTTGTCGCTCCACGAGCCTTGTCGTCTGACCTTTTGCCAGAAATCTTGAGCACGGAGATCTGAGTAGTGAGATCTTCGTCGGTGGGTTCCGGCAAATCTATGTCCATAACGGGCGAGTTGGATGCTCCATCACCCTCAGACTCATCGCTTTCAGAGCCTTCATCTTCCGACTCTTCACATTCTAGCTCTTCATCCTCAGCTTCTCCATCCTGAGACCCTTCCTCTTGAGACTCATCATACCCAACAGTATACGCCCTGCGGTCATACTCTGTCTCTTTCTAGTATTTCCACTCCCTCACCTCTTCGCGCTCTTCCCACTCCTTCAACTGCCTCGACTCTTCACACATCCTCTCAAAGTGCTCCGCTTTGTATTCCTTGAGGCGATCCTGTGCCTCGCGGTCTGCCTCCTGGTGTGTCATGTTTCCATCTCCCGAATACTTGCGCAGATAGATATAGTGAAGTGAATATCGCTCAGTGTAGTCGAAGGGCTTTAGAATCGAGAAACTCTGCTCGATTGTAGCAGGGCAGAACGTAAGCAATTCCAAGTCCTTTGGGCGAGATTCTTGCTGAACTCCAGTTAATTCTTCCATCTCTCTGTTGATTGTGTATATAAGCCGAGTTCGGTGTTTATCCTTGGGTGTTTCTGCAGGCTTGGGAGGTTTATAATCACGCCTCCATCGCATTCTTCTTCCCTGGCCAGGAACCTTGAGCGCCTCTTCAAGCCAATTCTGCTGTGCCGTATACTCCAACAGATTGCTCTCCTTTAAGAATTCTCCGTATTTACCGTCCAGGCGCTGTATAATCTCGATAAATATTCTATCATCTTGATAGCTTTTTGGGTTCAAACTGCAGTGTTGGTAGTATCGGATTGCTTGGCTTAAGAAGTCCTCTGGGTCCAGAACTGCGAGATTCTCTTTAATCTTGTCGTCGTGGCTAAGATCTATAGGGACGTGGTTCTTAACACTATTGTAGTCATGGCTATCTCCATAGTGTACCTCCTTGAGATATTTGCTTAGTGAAAATTCCAGTTTTTCGCGGTATATAGGATCCATCTTTAATGCTTCTCGGTTTGTGATGACTCCGTATAGTGTATGTTTTACTAATAGTATTTCGTTAGTGTTTAAGTTTGTGTAGGCATTTTTTGATTGAGTATTAAGCGAAGAAGTTTGAGTATTTATATTATAAGCTGGCTTATGTTTTCAGTACAGCTTTGTCAGGCCATTATGCCATGCTTTCAAGTCTCACACCATTTATTTATTGCCAAGACACTCAGAATAGTAACTCCTAAAGAATAGCAATAATTCCTTTATTTTAAACTCTTTGTTATTTTCCTTGAATGCAATGTTCTGATAGGATAAAATGTATTTTAGTATGTTACGTTTGTTCTATGCTCTTTGTTTGTATTACTTTGTGGCTATGTCTGCAACGCGTTCAATTAAGCTGAAAAGATCCCATGTTTGTTGGGGCCAGTGTACGGCCGCACCTTTCTGTCTAACTGTATTACCGTTTTAACAATTACTATCGAAATTGTACTTAAAATAATCTCCGCGTTTAGTACTAAGCAAAGAACATGTATTGTCTCTAAGCTACAAATAAGGTGATTGACAATCCACCCGACATATAAAAATGAGGCTGCTTAGTTGGGCGTAAACTCGATATGAGACGGCCTGAATCCCAAGATGATTCCCTCACAGCCCGGTGGAGTGGAGCTTTCCCACTTGGTAATATAGACATTTGTCAACCTATAACCTGCTGGTGCAGCACAGCCATAGTACGATCCATGCTTTCCACTACCGCATTCCAAGGCCTTGTCCTTATTGTTCCAGAACCTGACCTTTCCGAGCTTTTGTCCGTAGTAAACACTAACCCAATAGAAGTATTCGTCCTCTGCAAGGTCAAGTTGTTTGGGTGCACCCCCGGTAGTCGATCCATAGGCATGACCCCAGGAATCTCCGTACCTCATCTGGATTCCATCAATGTCATCCCATCCCCTCACGTATGCGGAAGTGATGCGAGGGCCTCGGTCTGTGATAGTAGGTTCACTGTATTCGCTCCAAGCAGCATTATTCGTGTGGCGACCAAAGGGGCCAAAGTAGATCTCTCGGTCCAATTTTTTCAAGACGGACTCGGGCATCTTGTCTCCCGCCAGGTATGGCCAATATTCGGCGTAGTTGAGCACATTCATGATCATACCGGAGTCGTAATCTGCGTATGCCCTAAGCGTGGCTGCAGCTGTGCTTCCTCTGTTGTCGGCGTCGTTAAGCTCCGCTGTGTAAGCCTTGACTTCTCCGCGCCCTTTACGATACACCTTGTAGGCGTAGGTTGCGTAATCAAGATCATCGTAACCTTCTCCGTTTCCTGCGTATCCCGATGCAGGAACAGCGAGGTTGGAATATGCGTCTTTCCAAGTAGCAACTATAGTAGTTGGCATTTCCAGGTGGATGGCCGTGGCAATAGCTCCTTTGAGTAGATGGCTCTGTTCCGAGGCGATGCTTGCTGTATATCCAACAGTATCTTGGGGCGACGTTTTCTTCTTAAACTCGGCACGCATGGTGTTAATGTTCCTTTCCGAGTAGCCCCAGGCTCTACCATGCCTGATGCCATCAGATAGTAGCATGAGATGAATGTTGGCTGCGAGAGCAAACAAGGGAAGAGAAGGCACTGCATAGGCTTCGACCCGAAACTCGGGGATTGCAGCCCTGACCACGCTCAAAAAAGCGATATGAGTCGTTTTGAGCGTGTCCCTTGCTCTTATCTGTTCATCGCCCGACGAATCCTTGTAGTCCTCCCAGACCCGTGTGTAGTTCTCCATATTATCTTGGAGGCCTCGGATCTTCTTCCTCAGAATGGTCATCTGCGTTTCCGTGATCTTGGTTTTGACGAGAGCCTCGACGCGCTCCCGCAGCTTCTCCCAGAGCTTCTCAGTTGAATTCGGGTGAAAGAACAAACCTCCCAACAGGGTGGTTAGCGCGCTAAGGCTGCTTCCAACGACAGGAATGAGCTCGCAGCCCAAAGCCAAGACGGAGCAGACATATTGCCCAATCTCATCGGGGTCGGTAACCTCCAGGTTTTGACCGCCGTCGGCAGCCTTGATCAACTTGGTGGATAAATCGTTGATAAACTTTTCGCTGATTTTGATCCCCATTTTGGAATATTGGCTGGTAAGGAAAGAGATGAATTGGGAGGTAGATTTTAAAAATAAAGAAGAGTCTTGTGGGCAATGGTGGAATGGCTTGCAAGGTTTTTTTTGTAATAGTTAGAGTAATTCCGTTATACTTATATACTTGTAGAACTCTTGCACCGCACCACGGATACGTATTGCACATTTCCATGACCCATTACTTGTATTTACTTACAGTACTAGAAAAGCGACAGTTGCATAATGCCGAAGCTAACAACACAGCTGTGGGTGAAAGATTGACTAAACTAACTGTCTTGGAAATCTGGTGCAGATGGCCTGGAAGTATGTTGATTCCTATTGGGCTGTGAGCTGAAGAATATGACGTATGATGACACGGCACGACACGGCTCGCATTTAGTGCGGCAGATCCCCTTTCAGCTGGTATGCTAGATGCACATCTCTACCTCTTGAAGATTGAAGATCGATAGTATGACGATGTCCGACGTTGACTTTACCCAGACATAGAGATCCTCCTACGTAATGTAGGAGTTGTTATTTAGGTTAAAAATGTCAAGTTTATTATAATATTAAACTTCAATACTGTATATGGCGCTCAGTCTGCTTGTTGCTGTTTTAAACTTATATATTACTTAACTAATATTTAGTTATTTAAACAGAATAAAAAACCTAAAAAAACCTAATAAGACTTTATTTATAAGTAAGTAGAGGCTTTTAATACTAAATTATATAAAGTAAAGGTATTTAGAAAGTTATGAGGGATTAATTTAAGGTTGGCCTTGGTGATAAGAGATAAACGCCAAGGCCCAGACTGTCTGATCCCCGCTAACCGACAAGACTAAGATTCCTCATAGTACTCTTAAAATTCTAAAAGGTAGCAGGCTCTTTATAAAGTGTTTTTAAACTCCTCGAAGATAGCAGGCAAGAAAGATCCGAGGTCTATTCTAGGTTAGTATGGTAGTGAATATGGGGAGAGTAGTACGAACGAGTCGTCTCGATGTTGCAGTGGACTGCGAGATCGTGGCCAAGCTGAGCGCTGCCGTGGTTCTTGGAGTCGATGAAGAAACGGGAGCGGAGCTCTCGGTAGCCGTCAGGCATACGTCGGACTTGGTGCATAAGGTAAGAGACCCCATCAAACTCAGAGACGGAGTAGTCTAAGATTTAGTCATGTTAGCATATGGTTCAATTACATTACAAACACAGAATGTGTAAGTGACGTGAGAGTAGCAAAATTACAGTTGTAGTTATCTCCAATAAGAACCTTGCCGATGACAATAGTCTCAATACCAAGCTCAGGCCAAGCAGTAGTGTTGAAGCCCATCGACTCAGGGCTCACAAACTGAATGCTCAGCTTGGCAGCATCGTTTCCGACATACTCGTCGATGTAAGAAGTGACTCCAATGTAACGCTCAGCATAGGTCTGGTTGGTCCAGTTAGTGCTGTAGGGAGTGCGGTACGAGTACTAGTGAGCAATGGGGTTCCAGAGCTTGTAGCGGGCTGTCTCGGCAGAATGTCATCCGAACCACCAATCGTACTGATCTCCGGTGGCTGTGAGTATTGTATTTAGGTACTTGCAAAATATACGTTAATTAAGGCCAACCGTACCTTGGGGCAGCTCGCTGCGGACGCTGATCATCAGAGTTCCGTTTGCGCTAATGGCCCAGCCATTCTCCAAGCTGAGGTAGCCAGGTTGTTCGAGGTAGTGATGAGCCTCCCAGGCAGAATAGGCTGGAAGATTCAGTAAATTTCACTAATATAAAATGAACACGAATTGGGACTTCTTACTGAACGAGCTGGGCCAAGGGCTTCCAATCAGACCGTTCACCAATGCTTCCGAGATAGGTGCAACATTCGGGTTGTAGTACCTAACATGTTTAGTTTCTACACTCTCTCGGTAATCTTAAAGTCAGACATACTTGGCATAGGGCTTCTCAAAATCGGCTTCCTTGAATCCAAGATATTAATCCTCGGTGGAATTGGACAGTTTCGCCATGTTGGTGGAAACAGCTGCGTTGCCAGAGACAGTGGGTGTGACGTCTGGGTCGACGGTCTTAGCCGGGGCCAGTTGACGAGGCTGGACGACGCTGCAAGTGACGCTGGCAGCCAATGAGAGGAGTACAAGAGATTGATGCATCATGGTGATGATCAGGTTGGTTCAACGAGATTTGGTTGGATTTGAGTGTGGAGAAGGAGGAGTGAGTGATGTAAGTGACGAATGGATAGTTTACTGACTTGCCTGGTAAGTGATAAGTTCTCTTTTTAGTAGAATGGACCTTGATATTTGTATTTCCTGGTCACTGGAGCTTACCCACACTGTAAGTAAAAGCTTTACCTATGCTGTGAGGAGATATCCAGACCGGGAGATCCGAAGCTCAGAGCGTTCTCTTCCCGCAATTCCACCACTTGGCTTATTATGTAATTCCGGATCAACATATGACATAGCATGAACTTTGCAATGCCGGCTGCGGTAAAGCCTTCTGGTCTAGTGGAATTAGGTTCTCCGTACTGCCACTACATGCTCTTTGCCGCTTTCCCAAGGTCTGGTAAGATAGCAAGAATAGCAACAGCTTAAGGTAGGTATTAAAAGATCTCTTTATTAATGATTTAATTGTACAATTAAAGTATTAAAGGAAAATCTAAAATATTGTTATAATAAACCTATGTACAGTTTATGAAGATCTTTTGCTACTTGATACAGGTCTCCTAAGCTATCCACTGCAGCAAAGACAAACCGATCTCGTCGTAGAATGATGATGGATTTACCTTGTACTTCAGACGAGATGCGGAGGGGATTATAATACTGGGGCGGAGGTCGTCGAGCGCTAAGAGACGGGTCGGCAGCAAATTCATCTCCTGTTGCCAGTCGGTATATTGCATCGTCGGAATGAACAGAATAGGTTTCCTCTGGCAGCTCCTGAGTGTTGAGTAGGATATATGTAGCTTCTTCAACTAGTAGGCTACTCTTTTCCAGGGCCTCTGCTGCACTATTAAGCATGGCCCGGATCCGTGCGAGATCTGAAAGAGACTTCAGCAAGACTACCATCTGAAACATGCCACGCTTGCTTCGGTCAAAGATAATGTCGTCGGTGAAGTGAACCTTTGGCGTTTGCGTCTTTGCATGAATTCCACCGTGGTTAATAGGCATACAATACACCTGAGGGAAGTTACCGCCCCCTTCTTTCTCTGGCATAAAGGCCCTGGGGAGGTCGGGCTGGCTATGGTCGATCTTGTATTTGACCATACCCTCGCGGCGGCTGCCAAGCTCGAGCTGATGTTTCCAGGCAGGCACAAGTTGCACCGCCCACAGATACCATTCCCGCAGGAAGATCTTGAACGGGTTGGCTTCGGTGACATAGTTGCCGTTCTCCAGCGTGGAGGCAAGGGACTTGTCGAACTGCTGCTTGCGCTCGAGGTACCAGCCCGTAAACAGACGGCCGAAGTCAACCGTCGGAGTTAATGTGTTGGTAGCCAAGGCGAGTCGCCAGGCGAGTGAGATGGCATCTCTGAAGCCAGAGGCAATGCCTTGGCCGCCGAATGGGGGGAATACGTGGGCAGCATCGCCACACAGGATGACGCGGTCTTGTGCCCACCGGTTGCAGCTCCGGGACGAAAAGGTGAAAGGTCTCGAGCGCAGCACCTCTATACAGTCTTGGGGGAATTGGATCGAATCCACATCGGAGAGGCCATAATCGCTGCCCTTGTGTGTTATGTAGGGGAAGACAATCTCGCGCATCTTTTCCGGGCCAGCCAGGATCTCGCCATCTTCGTCGGGTGCTACCAGGAACTCAAAGCGCCAGAGATGGTCCTCAGGCAAACCGAAGCGGCCGCAAACAGCCGGCCGTTGGTGGTTACATAGGAAACGGAAGTCGATGGGGAAGAAGAGGTCATATACCTGCTGCGGGCTGAAGCCCTTTGCCCAGAGCGGGAAGTCTGGGTGCGTCTCGGGGGTTGGTGGTGTCAGTTTCCAGTTGAGAGCCACCCAGACCTGCTCGATTGCCAGGTCCGATACCTTCTGCATTATAACACCGCGCGGCTCGAGATACATCTTGCGCGTGAAGCCCGTCTTGCCGTCCGCGCCGACTAGAAACCGGCCACGCACCGTTTTGATGTTGCCAAGTGTATCAGAGTATGTTGCATACACCCAGTTCTCATCCTCTTGTATTGACTTTACGGTTGAGCCCACCCGTAGCTGGGCGCTGTCACAGCTGTTTATCTGATGTCGGAGGTGCTTCTCGATGGCGGGTTGCTTATGGCAGATAAAGCCAGGGTGGCCAGTGCCGCCTTCTGTCTGCGAGATGACAGTCAGTATTCAGATCAAGATACGCTGAGGCACGACACAAGTTGACATAGCCACGTCCAAGAACCGCAAAGGAGATCTCACCGTAGAATAGTCTAGATGCATGAAGGGTTTCTTCCTGAGGTCGCTGTGTACACCACTAATAAACTTGAATTTCCCCATACCTAGTTCCGTGACACTCATAATTAGCAGAGTGCTGGGAATCCATGTACGAAATGGCTCGACTCACATTGACCAATATCTTTAAAGACTTTGTCATAGACCCCACAAGCCTGGAGGCAGCGGATGCCGTCTTCGTCCAGCGCAATGCCTCGCGGGTCTGTATTGATCACCTTGTCACGCTCGAGAATAATGTGCTTTACCGACTGGCGCCCTAGTTGCACTGAGAGCATGGCTCCAGTTGGGCCGCACCCGCAGATGATGACATCAGTAGTCTCCATGGATGAAGATGAAAGATCGTGCGACATGACAGCTATGGATGGTAAGATTTGGTTGGTTTAGACGGGGACAAGAACATATGTAATGGATAAGATCAGATACAAAATGTCGCTGGCGGTGAATTCGTTCTAATATTCACATCTATAGTCACCGTGGTGCATAAAACGTCCCTGGGCATTCAAGACAAGTATCGCATGATGGAAAGGTTCCAATGAAATCCCCGCACTCCCCCAGATTCCAGGTGCATCACGCATCGCCATCACGGCAACTTGGAAGTAATGTCCCGTTAGACCAAATGTTGATCTTGGTATTGGACGCCACTTTCAATATCGTATCTTGGGATCTCCCGGCGGGACGGGACATTGTGGGGTAGTTGCGGGACATTACGGGCAAGTGGACTAATTGAGGAAAGGCTGGATGTTGACGACTGACTTTGCGGGACGTCAAATTAACTAGCGGTCGGTGGTCTCCGCTTCATTGGCATCACCCGTACTGAGCTGCCTTGGCAATCTCATTTGACACAACGTACCTACGAGCCCGAGGCATGGTACGTAGAAATCCCACGTCTTGTGGAAGAATCTTGGCCGTGGATGGTGAATTTCGCCGGTGTCCCGGTTAAATAGCCACTCATTTGCTCTTGTCCCGAGTATAATGTCATCAACGCGTTACCTGTCTTCCTGTGTTCACGTTTGACCAAAGATATACATACAACATGCCTGAGTGGACGCACCTGATAAGATTCATTGCTGCCGAAGATGACCAGGTCCATCTGGGCCAGCTCGTCGACGTCACTCGTGACGTTGGCCTCGACACCCTGAACCATGTCCCTGTGAAGGCTTATTTGATCAACGGCGACGCTTTCACCGGCAAAGTCACGGACCATGTCTACACGGTCAAGAAGGTGAGAATCGAAGCAAGGGAAGGGCCATCAAGAAAGAGTACTGCTGATGCATCGAGAAGCTTCTCTCCCCGGTCACTCGAGAGCAATGCAGCTTCATCCGCTGTCTGGGCCTGAACTACAAGGACCACGCAAAGGTAAGTGTAGAGGTCCTTTTCATCCAGCCTCAGATTCACCCTACCAAACCTCTGTGCTTACCCACTGCTACAGGAAGCTGGCCTCGACTTGCCCAAGGCCCCGGTTCTCTTTGCCAAGTCACGAATGGCCCTGGCAGATCCGTACCCGGCAGCTATCACCATCCCCAGATGCGCGCAAGACGAGACGAGCGATTACGAGGCCGAGTTATGCGTCGTCATTGGAGCTAGCGGTCGCGATATCCCCGAGGACGAAGCGTTAGACTATGTGCTTGGTTACACGTCGTCGAACGATGTGTCGGCGCGCACGATGCAAATGTTGACTGCGCAGTGGTCGTTTTCCAAGGGCCTAGACAACAGCTGTCCCATAGGTGCGTGGTAACGGAAGTGAACTCGGTGGAAGAGACGGCTAACAAGAGCGCAATTATCACAGGCCCCGTTCTTGTATCGCCCGCGGCAATCCCAGACCCTCAACAACTTAGCATCAAGGCCATTTACAATGGACGCACAGTCCAGGATGGAAACACAAGCGACATGATCTTTAGCATCAAGCAGCAGATCTCGTACCTCTCCCAGGGCACGACACTGGAAGCCGGCAGCATTATCTTGACAGGGACACCGGCAGGTATAGGGTACTTCAGGGAGCCTCGGGTTTTTCTGGAGGACGGAAGCGATATTCGCATCGAGATTGAAAAGATTGGAACACTCGTTAACAAAGTCAAGTATGAGTCTCACTGAAATTCACACATATCGATTATGTAAAAAAGAGGGCAGATTCACTGCTGACTCTTTGTATCTTGATTATTACGTTGGACACCGTCAGTGAGGTGTTTGTTAGAGGCGGGGGCAAAGCGAGCTAGAACCTCTGAGCCAATAAAATGAAGCATGTCCTGTTCCGGAAATACGGAAAACGCGGGGAAGAAGGGTCAAATGAAACAAAATACTCGATAGGAAAGCATAGGATAAAATTCTGCTGCATGTTCCTCCAGTTCCAGGTTAATATTCCGCACAGCACAGCACGCACAGGTATGCCCTAGTAGTGACCGCGATAATGGCAAAGGTGGCTAGGCGCGATAGGAAGCAGCGGAAGTGCCTTGAATGCGGCCAGGTCTTCTTCAAAGAGGAGCATCTGGCCCGCCACATCAGGTCCCACACAAAAGAACGACCATTTGCGTGCGAGACGTGCGGGAAGACCTACAGCCGCCAGTCAGTACCAATTCTACGCATGCCCCGGCCAAGTCTGACCCTGTCTCTGTTTGCTCGCTTGCTGACAACAGCTGGCCAGCGACTCACTACTTCGCCATTCACGCACCCACGACCGCGACAACAACAGCCAGACGGTGCCGTCACCACTGGACAATGTCGTCTCGGCTGACAATATCGCCGTCCAGTACTCGCCAGGCACCTCGGATCAGCCGCTGCAGTCGCATCTCGCCACATTTGCAGCTGAACCCGCAGTCCCTGTCCCTGTCTCTTGGCCGATGACGATATCCGAGACTGAGAGCGACCGCCCTGCAGATGGAATACAATATGCTCTCCCCGACTACGCTCCTCAACCACAAAATCACAGCAACCGTCATCATGATGATGATTCCATCCACGCCATCACAGATTCAACGACTGTAGCTAACCACCCTGACCCTGCAGCTGCAGCTGACCATACCAACATGCTACCTGCGAGCATCTTCAACACGCCTACAAACCTCGATTATCTCGATGTAGGCCTCAACAACTATGAACCTGCCTGGCTGCTCGGTCAAGACTTCAACATGAATGATCTCAACTTCTCCATCTTTTCTGCCCTGGCCGATTTTGGCCAGCACAGCTTTGCCCAACCGCCGCCGCCCCCAGATCAGGAGCAGGTCTATGCCGCAGCTGACGCTTTGAGCGTCCTCAGCGCACCCCCGAACATAGCATCCCAGCAACAGCAACAACAACAACAGCAGCAGCAGCAGCAGCAGAACCAATCCCAACAGTCTGCGTCCATCGTCCAACATAAATGGCACACTCAGCTCAGCTCCAATCTGTCGGCCCACACGCCCAGCGCACCCCTCAGCGATCCTGCGCAAGTAGACGACAGATATCGAGAAGGGCTCTCGCACCGACTGCGGCCTCCTGTCAGCAACACGGTTCTACCCTCGGCCGACTTTCTGGTACGTCCTTACTCCCCTGATACATCCATTCTGCAAGTCTGTTCCCTGTTCTTGGTCGTCACTAAAGAGAGTAGAATCTATGTATCAAGCTCTACTTTGCTCGATTCAACCCCGTGTTTCCATTGATTCACGCGCCCTCTTTCCGCCCATCGTCGGAAAACGCTTTGTTGTTACTCTCAATTTGTTCTATAGGTGCGCTCTTTGTCGGCTCTTCGAGCGCCGTGTCCCAAGGCAGGAAGATATTTCAGGTTTTGAACAAGGCCGTCCTGGCATCTGTAAGTGGCTTTCACGCAACTCTTGTACCTATGATGATCTAACGCCGACAGTGGGAGAACTACATGGGTAGCGACAAACGCGAAACCTTGTCACTTACGCAAGCAGCTCTGATCGGTCAGACCTTTGGCTTACTCTCCGGGCACCCACAGGATCTCTGCCTGGCGGAGTCATTCTCCGGTACCGTAATCTCCTGGGCTCGTCAGGGAGGCTTTTTCAAGATCAAGAACTCTCTCCAAGTGGTGGATCTGGGTGAAGATGGTAATGGCGGCAGTCAGTCCATCGACGATGCGTGGAAGTCGTGGGCACAAGCCGAAGAAGCGGTCCGACTCATCCTCGGCCTCTACGTTCACGACTCCGAGTTTGCCACCACCTTCCACCACGAGCCCCTACTCCGGCATACCGAAACGAGGCTCCCTGTATCTTGTTCCGAGGATCTCTTTCTGGCCCCTACTGCATTGCAGTGGCGTGACTTGTTGAGCAAACAAACTGCGAGTACGAGTACGAACGCATCATCTTTAGGCGAGCCTGCGCGTCAGTCAACGTCCTCACGCCGCTCCGAAATGTTCCCATATGCCTCTCTGGCCGGCATAATGGCGTCTATACAAGAAAAGAAGGTGTTGGCTTTGGATAATGCTACTATTCCATACTTTCGAGATCAGCTGCTGGCATGGCACCAAGATCATATGGGTAATCATCGTGATGACAGGAATCCCACGGGTTTGATTGTGCTCTGGCATGCTGCTTTTATGACACTATACGCCAATTTTGATCTCCTTGAGCGCGCCATCGGCCGCGATGGGACCACCGAGGCAGCACAGGTCTCAGACCGTGTCAAAGCTTGGGCCGGCTCATCCGAAGCGAGACACTGCGTCCTACATTCTTTACTCGTCCTGAAGCATCTTGAGGCATTGCCCATCGGTCAGGAGCCGGCAATCCACGTGCCCAAGTCGCTTTTCTACTCGGCCGTCGTCACATACTGCTACATCACGTTCGGCCCTTCACCGCATGCCCCCTCAACCCCAACTCGCGAGGAGGCGATTGCTCTCGAGCTGCAGATATCGAATACAGCTGGCACAGCAAGAGATATGGAGGGAGGTGACCGGGCGTGGGCCGGAACGTTTTCGGCTGTCGACTCGAGTATATTGTGCAATGCAATCGATCTTCTGCGCAGAATCGGGCATTGGGGACTCTCACGCAGATTTGCTTCGATCTTGGAGTCCCTAGTAGGTGACCTAGTCAACCAGCCGAGCCAGCCAGGGTAGGTAGGGTAGTAATGCAAGTGAGGAGCTGCTACTAAACAGTATAATATTTTAAACTCCCTGATGATATGTATAATATTTGTGCCCATCTATAAGATGATATAAATAGAGTTAGCAGGACAAATGATAGGTAAGCATCACAGATGGACAAGTCTATCTCGTATAAAATACATTAAGCATCTTATGACCATAGTGTGAGAGTAATAACGGTTCCCAATCGTCATATAGTCAATCATGCCATAGTTACCATCGCGACTGGTAACGCAAAGGCAAGAGTAATTGCGTACTTGGCTACTTATGATCTGCTTAATGAAACAATATATATTCCATTGGTACCTAAGAACCTGGCCACCCAGTCACAGCCGTCTTATAATAGAAGTGGCTGCTCCACTAGTGAAGAAAAGTCGCTGGCACCTCGGGACCCCAGACAGCCAGACTCTCATCTCCGGCCTCACCATAACCAACCGGCGTATCACAATTGATCAAATCACCGTCAGCATAGTGCTCTACCATGTTTCCGGTGGTATCCCACCAGTAGTCGAAGATCTGCGACCCCAGAATGTGTCTCCCGACACCCCAGACGCTCTTGTACCCTTTGGACGCCAACCACTGGTGCCCCAGCTGCTGCGTGTCAAAGTCGTGCACTTCGAACGAGCAGTGATGGACATGTGAGGTTGGGTTGGTCGACACGAAGAAGGTGTGGTGGTCAACATAGTCCAGGCCGCGGTCGATGTGTGCAAACACGGACACTATCTTGCGTGTCCCAGGCGATGGCTCGACATAGAGGAAGTCGGTAGGTACTAGGTTAAAGTTGGTCGTATACCACTTGAGCTCCTCTTCAAACTGCTGCACACAGAGGCCGTAGTGGCCGAGCTGTTGTCCCTCATCTCTGATTAGCTACGGCATTCTCCCCATACTATACTTGAATGGATTGACTTGCCTTGTGAACTGCTGCAGGGCCAGGCTGGAACCGCTGGAACTCGCGTTTTCTGGGCTTCTCCGCCTCGTAATTGATGGTGAGCTTCTTTGGCAGGTCAGACACTTCGGCCGGCGTTTGGCCATGCATCAGGCTGATAGGAAAGCCTTCGGGGTCTGTCAAAGTAACTATCGAACCACCGCCCGGGGCATCACTCAGTAATTCTATGGTACCTGCACCTTGCAGTTTGGCTGCCTTTTCCAAGTCTTGGTAGCTCTCTACCTCGTAAACACCGCCCAGGAACTTCTTGGGACCCTTCTGTGCGTAGTAGACGTACGGATCAGGGCCGTAGCCTCGGAACCATATCTGTGTCTCGGTGGACTTGGCCACGCTCATCCCAAAGTCTTTCATGAAGACGGTGATCTCCTCAAGGTCAGGATGCTGGTATCTCATGTGTGCCAGCTTCACCAGACGGATCTGACCCTCGGGGTTGATGCCGTTCTTGTTTTGCCATTGCTGCAAGGTTTCACGGTCTTGACCGATGGCGTCGACGTCGGGGGTCGAGAAGCCCTTGTTCGGTGCAAGCTGCATCTTTTATTTGCCTGGATTATGTGTGTTTTCTTCGTGAAGATTTGGTACTTAAAGTAATTCGGGAGTATGTATCTTGATGTTGTTTGATTGGAAAAGCGTTTCCTTGTTGCTAATGAAATTGGTAGTTTTTCTCATAAAATAGCTTTCCGGTGCAACAAACTCCAGCGTTATTATTACATGAGATATAAATGCGTCCAATTCTCAACGGCATCGCCGTTGACCAATAATTCTTCGAGAACTTCCCCAGAATGTCACATATGCTGCAAAATCGCGGGGTTCCGGAGATGGTACGGAGTACAAAGGGCGGGGATGGCGGGACATGGCAATCCTATGACAACTTCACTCCATTACGCAGTAGAAAGAGACGGTCAGGCTCAAAGAGTGTATCACGGTGAACCAAAGACGTATTCGCATGTAGATCTCGGGTTCTAAATCTAGGCACCTAGTTCAGACATGGGTAGCTAAGAGCTGACAAGGTTCCCCGCCGTTTACAACGTGGATTGCATGTTCCTGTCGCACGGGTGGTGCAACTATCTGATACTGTGCTGCGGGACCTGGCGAGACTCCCACAAACCTTGATCATTTAGTCTGCGGGACTAGTCTAGTCTCTGTAAACTTACATCAATCTTGGGATCAAAGAATGCTGAGAAAATTCAAGGGTCTCTACCAAAAGGCGCCACTCTTTACTAAATATACTACCAGGATAGCTAGAGGTTTTCCAATCGAATGAGAGCTCACATCTTCTAAATGCTAGCATTTTTGAAAACACTTTGAGCGCTAGCTCTTCTTGTAGTTAGACTATAATGTGACTAACCACGAACCGGAATTTCTACAGTGACTCATGCTAAAGTACAGACACTATCGGGCCTACAAGACGGAACAAACAAGGGCGGTACGAACGAGGTGCAATGGCTTGTAACAGTAACACAAGATAATAAGTTCAATTCAATAGTAGTAGCCCTACTATTTAAATAATAGGTATGATTAGAGAGGACTCATACTGTCCACCAGTGTGAACAGAGTGCAGGCCCACGTTTTCATCCTCCGGCTCGGTAATCTTAATATGCTCAAACTCGGGGTAGGCCATCTCGTGCCCCGAAATCCGCAGCATGAGGCCCTCGCCCTTCTCAAAGACCATACCTGTTGGCCAGAGCGTGATCTCCAGCCGTGCCACCGTCCCTGCAGGTACAGGCTCACGCCTATCGTGGGCATAGAAGACCTCTTGGCCGTCACCGCGAGTCCTGCTCTTGTCCAGCGACACAGCGTGAGAGGCCCGCAGGTATCCTTCGGTGCCGATGATCTTGGCCACGTTGGTGTTGGCCACTTCGCTACACGGAACTGGGCAAGGGTAGTTGAGATGCTCCAGCAACTTGCCCTGGGCATCTATCTTGCGCAGCTGCACGACCACGTCCATGTCATCTTTTTCCTCACAAGACATGTTCACTATCACCTTGGCGTAGCCTGCCAACTCGGTATACTTTTCAAAGTACAGCGTAAAGTCCTACACTCGGTCATCAGTCAGGAGTTCAAACATTGTATGGTTGTGATGGCTCACTGTGGAGTCCTCCAGATGGTGCGAGTTGTGCTGCGCCTTTGACGATTGTTTGGGATTCTCCTCAACCAAGCTCTTGCTGGCTGCGTCTAGGTAATATGTTACCAGCTTTTGCCGTGCCAGCGGGTACTCCTGCTCAGGCCGCTCGACGATTGTCTTGGCTGGACTGCCATCAAAACCTATGAGAGACAGGCGGACTGGCGGAGTATCACGCTCCCAACCATTGTCGATACCCTTGACAAACCTGTCAAAGTACCTCTGAAGCTCGTCTGTGATCTCAGGTCGATAAAGGTCATACCATTCCTGGTGAGGGTGGACGCGCAGCCACTTTTGCTTGCTCTTGGCAACGCGGAAGGTATTGAACGAGCCTGCAATATGGAGTCCTGAGGAGTAAGACGCCGTCAAGTAAAGCGGCACATTGATATTGGCAGTATCGATGTACTTACTCTGCCAGTAATCGTCAAATAACGGCCTGTCTTCGAGCATGCCGGGCATGTTCTCGACCGAGTTGGGGCCCGCAAAGCTCCCCAGGATTGCGCCGGAGAATCCCTTGTGGTGAGGCCTGCCGCCACGAGCGATACAGTCACGGTAGGGGTCGCTGAAAGCCTCCATTGGAGCAAGTGCTTTGAGAGCTGGATGCTTCAGTCGGGAGGCAAAGTTGATCTGGGCAACAGCCAGCCACGAGTTGCCCATCATGGCCACGGATCCATCGCACCACGGCTGCTTGGATGCCCACTCGATGGTGTCGTAGATATCCTCTGCTTCCTGGATGCCAAACCAGTAAGTGTTGCCCTCGGACATTCCGGTTCCACGGGGGTCAGCGCTGACGATGGCGTAGCCTCTGCCGCACCACTCGGCAGGGTCGGGACCCTCGAACTTCTCGTACCCCGAGGTCGTCTCAGCGGGCACGCCGCATCGGTATGGGCCCATAACATCATACCGATGCGGCCCAGTGCCGGACTTGCCGTAGGGACTCCAAGGGATCAGTGCTGGGACCCTCACTGTGTGTGAGTCCACGGGCCGGAACACGTCTGTGTAGATCTTGACCCCATCTCGCAACGTAATGGCCACGTCTCGGTCAAAGGCTACATCGCGAGGGAACGGTCTGCGGCCAGGCTCCTTGACATGGCCTTTGGGGATCGTGGTTGTGCTGGGTTGGAATCCCGGGTAGTTGAAGAAGTCTGCATCCGTGACCGATACTAGTTTGGCAAACTTCAAGTCTGGGAACTGGGCCTTGAGTTTCTGTTCCGTGGTAGGAGCCATGGTTGTTAGATGAGAAGAAACGAGATAGCGAGTAAAGTCAGAAGTGTACGAGTCTAAGAATATGCCTCAGCTGTGACAGCCTATTTTATACTTTGATAGAAGTGTATTGGTCTTGTCGGCATGGGTAGCATCTGGGGAAGATCGTGGGGAAGATCGTGGGGAACCAAGAAGTGAGGGGAAATGCGTTAAATGTCCCGCTGTAAGACCCTAATAATATCCACTAGCAACTAACGTATTTCACTATGACCCCGCTCAATCCCAGTCCGCTAACCAAAAGTCAAGCTATTTACAGATGATTATTCCCCTCTACAGCCTTTAGCAATGTTCTATTGGGCTCATGTATATGAGCTTCAGCTAGTCAAGGCACGTACTGTAGGATTACATTGCTTGATGTGATATAATACATCTTGACAAGTATGGGCACCGTTTGAGGTAAGATTGTATAGATTTGTCGTATAGATAGGAAAAGAAATGTCTCCGCAAAGCACAAGACAATATATATAATTAGCCAACCAGCTAGCTACATGCAAAAGGGTTTATTTGCCACAGGTAAAGGCTGACCTAAGCAATCTGTGCATGATAGGGTTTATCATCTCATTTAGTGAAGAACTGTTAATTCTGCTTTCTAACTTGGCGGAACCCAAAGTTACTCCAAAGGCCTTTGCTCGCAACCATATGCCCATCTTCATGTCTTGATTTGGCAACAGAGGCACATCGAAATCAAGCAGTGCTTTCCTGGAAAGCCTCTAGCAGTCTTTCACCCTCACTCCGGGATCTGCCACTCCATCTACAAAGTCGAGGACAAGGATCTCCTTAGCCAACTTGTCCTTGACAAATTCCACCAAGCCTTGATGCACCGGGTCGCTTTTCACAAAGTATACTCGATCGTCATCGTTCGCAAATGTAATTGTAGAAGCAAGATTAAAACCTGTAGAATATCAATACTATTACTCTAAGATGTTCAGCTAGGACGAAACTCACCAAGGCTTCTAATCTTGCCTGAAGGGCGAGTTGTACCACATTTAATAGAGAGGATGTATGGCTTCCCGTCTCGCCGCGCCGTGTCTTTCATTCCTCTAATGTATTTCACAGCTGCTTCTACCTGACCATAATCGTGGAAAGAGAAAAGCACGATGTGCTCGATTGTGTGCTCTGCCATGACCACAGCAAGACTAAATACTTAGGGGAATTTTAGGAATAAATTGAAAAGGTTTTCCAATATACGGATTTGCACGAAAACCAAGGCAGGTATACACTTGCCCTTTGGCTACCTTGGGTAACCCAGCTATGCAATTTACGCAAGGGAATTGATATAGTCATTCTGTCCTCTGTCCCGCCATTATAAGGTCGAGACTAACAGGTGCGTCCCACTACTACAAGGTCTAGTAGAAATGTCCCGCAACCATCCATACCCCACCAAATATAACAACGTAAGACAATATTAGCAACTAAGGCGCGTGATATGAGCATCAGCTTTCAGTTCTATTAACTCAAAATAACACTCTTATAAACCCAATTCTGGCAGTATACCAGCTGCCTGTATAATTGTGCAAGTATTTCACACTACTAGGTACTTATTCATTAACAACCTACGCGAGCGCAGCCCTCAAGACTGCCCTGATAGTCACTGTTGGGAATGTCTCGTATCCACCGTACAGCAGAGTGATGCTGATGGACATCCTCCACGTCTTGAAGCTTTGGTTCTCAGTCTAGCATGATCTTTGCTCAGATGCAGGATTTGTGTGTTCCCTTGCTTACCTGCTCCCAGAAATGCACCTCGATGGCCACAATACCGGCAGCCTTTCTATACCTAAGTATGGAAGGCATCCATGTCATTTACGTGCATCACCATCTCAACCAAAACAACAGATATCGACCAAACACAACAAGTACGTTTTTGCCATTTCCTTTGTCCTGGTGTTCACTCTTTGTGTTATCTTCCCGGCTGTTGCTCTCGAACCTGTCGTATACCGAGATACCGTACAACAAGAGTTCAGTATAGCACTCGATCATGTTTGAGGCTTCAGCAAGAGATGATATGTCTCGGGTCGTCTCTAAAAAATGACCCTCGAGTTACAGCAAGCGTGCGTTTGACTGGTTATCTCCAGACCGCATGAGAAGGGACGTACGGCTCAAGCCACGCCTGAGGCCGCTCTAGGTCAGATAGGCCGTATGCCCATCATCTTCTACTTACTACTCCGAATTCATCAACGCAGCCACCTCAGGTTAGTAAGGCTTGGCTTAATAACGGCATTATAATTGACAAGGCTGGTGGTTTCGGCATTATCGACGGGATAGAGATGACTGTGAGCATTGATGATTTGCTTTAGAGGGAGAGATAAATACCGCCAATTGTGTAATACAAAACTAGAAACGCCAATTGCAACGGTTGACAATTATCTGCATCCCTGAGTCTCGCTGACACGAAAACGGCAGAGTAACTCATGCATCTGCCCATACCCAACACTACGACGAGCCTGAGTTGTCAGCACACGACCAAGCTGCTGAACCGCCGGATACTTTGTATGAGGCTATAATGTCGACCACGGAAGCATAAGTCCCAGCAATGGTCAAGAATGTCCCCAGGACGATGATTGTGACGCTCCAGAGCACTCCGATAGACCAAGTTATCGAGCGATCTTGCTTCCCGAGCTTCCAATTGTCGTAGAGCCACATGCATCCCATAGGCTGGAATGAGAGTGATGTGGCAAGCAACGCCCCGATGAGAGAAACAAGCCCACCAAAGATGGGGATACCACTGGCTATCACATATGCAACGACTGTGATGCCGAAAGTACATCCTATCCAAGACGCCCAATGTGTAAAGGTATTGGCCGCGAGATGCTTGGAGCCTCGCAAGACACGCACAAAGACATGTTTGCTCGCCAGCTAGAACATCGACAGTATTAGAAACATCTCACACATGGATTCCAAGCAAGCACTTACATGGCATGTCAACATAGTCGTGACTATAAGTCCCGGAAGTGCAATTCCATAACTGACTCTCTTGATGGTGACACCTGCGGATCCGAGAGCTGGCGAGGCAACATACGAGCCACAGAAATAATATACCACACAACCGATTGCAATGTAGCAGGCACTGATAACTGTTTGGCACAGGATGAGAGATCTCGTATAGTGTCTAGGGTCCCTCATTTCTGCAGCAATGCTGAAAAAGGCGGGGGTACCTGCATAGGCAAAGATCAACGCACAAATGGCAGACATGGCATTGGTGAAGCTTGGCTTCTTGAAAAGCTTGTAGTCAGATACCCAAACTGTATCTTGGGGTGCAGCTGCAGGTCGGTCTTGTATGCCCACGGCAATTGTGAGGATGATGACTGTGTTTGGGACTTTTAGCGTGGTATTCTCAGGGCAGAGTTGCAGGCAAATACTGACCAGAAGAGATGATACAGATCAATCCCAGCCAAGCGAGCCAACTCAGCTTTCCGAGGGTTCGGATGCTAGCGAAGATGAAGCCAGTGATAGCTGCAATTGCGACAAAGACGGCGGTACAGGTTCCGTGATTGGAAACGGCATTGAAGCCAATCGACACGCTAAGCATAGCTGATCCACAAACAAACGTCCAGTCTAGACCACCAAGTGTCAGTAAAGTTTACCCGCAGTAATGTTGAAAGATGCGTGGCCTTTTGACTTACAGAGACCAAAGGCAAAGCCAAAGATTTCTTGCCCAGCACGGCCAAACATCAGGCCGCCCGCATCATCGATACCATAGACCTCACGATGCCGAAGCTTGAAAGTGCCGACTATGTAATCTGACCAGGTCGTGATTGCAGCTATAACGCAGAGGCAGATGAGGCCGGGGATCATTCCCAGCGTGTCAAACACAGACGGGATGGACAGGATTCCAAGGCCGAGCTGTGTTTTCATCATCAGACCTGCTGTACCCACCCAGCCGACCTACACATGCAATTAATAGAGTGGAAGATCAAGAGGTAGAGTAGACTCACATTGCGGTAATTTGGACCATCATTCGTGAGTCTTCCGAATACAGCATCATGGGCATGGCCAGGGTCATCATGAACTTCACCAGCAAACACCTGACCCTCCTGGTCATCAACCTTTTCGGTACCAAGCATGGTAGCAATTTTTCAGATAATCGAGCTCGTGTTCACCTTCCGAATATTAAGAAACAGAGGAAAGTAACGCCGAGGTGTTCATTTTGTCACGATGTGAAATTTTCTCCATTTCAGCAGTGACACCTCCGATTTTACCTGCCAAGACCACGGAAGCGGAGCATGTCTACGATATAAGTCAGGAAACTGAGCTGTATTGGGGTTTTGTAGAGTAATTTCTTCTCGTAGCCCCAGAGCGAATTCCACTTGGTCACGGAATTCTGCCGATACCGGATGTTGGAGAATGGTGGGCGGGAGTTTGACTGGTTGGGGTAGGGGATCCAGTGGGTTATCAATCTGATCTAAACTCAATTGGAGATGTCGTTCGCTTGCTTAGTGCAAGGGGCGGAATTGTTGACTTTTGTCATGCATTTCAATCATTGGCATTGTATGTGCTATGAAAAGGTCGAATAAATATGCTTGCAACTCTTGGGCCGAATAAATTCTGTATTCTTTTTGCTCCAGGCTGACAGATGTTGGTTAATTGGATTAGGCTGTCGTGCTGTTAACCCCAAGCGTAGACAAGCAGACAAAGTCACAGCGATGTTAAGAACGCAAGATTGAAAACGCATTTGAGATGAATTACAGGATATAAATAATCTCAAATCCGATGCAGTCCAAATATATAATTTCTGCTTCTGGTCTCTGGCTCGGTTCGAGTAGATGAACAGTTGGTCCTGGTTGTCCTTCCTGTTATCTCGATTATCTTCCATTTGATCTGCCCCTAAACTCAGAAGGGAGAGGTATTGACCTTTCAGGCGTTTTGATCCACTAGCCTAGACCTCGGTTATACACAGTAAAATCTAAGGCTTTTTGAGAGTTCAACACATCTGACAGATACTGAATTCTTGTTAATATAGTATGTTATGGTTTTGATATTATCCACAATTTTAAATCAGTACTCAGAAGGATAGAGATTACAGGCCGCGATCGCATCGTTTTCTCATCTCCTTAGGAATGTATTATCTAGGCTACTCGAATTAGACCTTTGTGACAATTTATAGAGCGAGTTCATTAGTGTTATTAAGTCATGTCTAAGTTAAAACAAATCCAAAACCTGTTATGATAAGTTCAAGAATCTGAAGATCTATTTCTTTTACTTGAGATGCAAATATCGACTGCAGAAGCGGATTGCAAGGCAGTTCAGGGTAGGCGTATGTACTGGCTGTGAATCGGCCCGATACCAAAGCCAATGACAGCGTGTTGGCCAAGGGAGTCTACGATAATCTGTCCCGTGACACACGATGGCATTCAACCTGCCAACTTGATCCATATACATTGCTACGTGATGGGGATGGTTTGCAGCTATATCGATCGGTCGATGAACCGAATAAGAGCACAGCCAATTGAGATTAACAAATAGCCGCCGCAACAATGTTTCAAAAGAGCTATCACTCGTCATTTTCAGCTCTGGCAGATAAATCGCGGGGAAGTCTGAGCCGTCTCTCTGGGTCTACCATCCAACGGACTTCTCACCGTCAATCACCCTCATCACGAGTCGCAAAACATTAAGCTTAACTGAACTTGACCGTTGAATCACGAAGCACAACGGGCGTTTCCTCGTGTCGAGCCAAGCGGGAATTGGCCGAGCGAGAAATGCCCTTCCCTGTTTTTGGAGATGGAGACGCTGAGATTGGCTGGTCTGTTCGAGAGCCTTCTGTACCCACTTTATTAGCACGAGAGATTGGCATAACCTTGTTTCTCGTTGGTCAATCACACGTGAGAGCACCCCACCCCCAGAATTGGACCGCGCTGCGGAGAAATTGAGCCTTGAGGGGATTACGTGCTGGAAGTGGGAGACATTTCTCCAAGATTCTGTCTGTGGTGCCCGTTTGGCGGTGAATCGAGCCATGTAGGTTAGTGACTGAAAAGGGAATGGCCTGGAAGAGATACAGACAGAGAACCTTCTACTCACCCAGGAGAGCCAAGCATAAAGACTCTGCCGTCTCTTGGTGCCCAGACAGACCTGAGCAACCCCAAGCCGACGATTGCCATCCTCCCCCTCCATCTTCTCGAGCAAGCTAACACCGTTCAGGCAACTGTCCCGCACCCTCAAGGCTGGGCAAACCTCTTAGCCCGTCTCTCCCTCCGGAAACCTGGCCGATCACAGCACTGAATAGAAATAAATATTGGGGCGGTTGCCCAATTCTCCATCTTTCCCCAGATCACACTTCCCCGCATCTCCCTCTCCCTCTCTCATATCACCTTTTTTCTTATTATTTTTCGCTTCCGGCTCCGTTGATCATGTCGGACGAAAAGGTCTCGGCCGCTGCCCCAGAGCCTCATCTCGATGCGTCTGACCCTAGCAAGACGCATCCTGATGTTATCGACCATGCGCGCTCGGCGGCACAAAAGGAACAGAAGATGACCCTCATGCAGGGCATCAAGCTGTATCCCAAGGCTGTCGCGTGGAGTATTCTCATCTCGACTTGCATTGTCATGGAAGGATTCGATATTGTCCTCGTCAACAACTTCTGTGAGTTGCGTCACATAATATCACGCGACTTGGACTGACGATTGTTGCTCAGATGCTTTCCCTCAGTGGAACAAGAAGTACGGTCAACTCCAACCTGATGGAACATATCAGGTGTCAGCAGCATGGCAAGCCGGCCTGAGTAATGTATGAACCATCAAAGGCCCCCCAATTTACAAGGCTGACCATCACAGGGTGCCAACGTCGGTTCCATCATCGGTCTCTTCCTCAACGGATGGCTCTCAGAGCGCTTCGGTTATCGGTACACCATCATCGGCTGCCTCATCTGGCTCTCAGCATGCATCACCCTCTTCTTCACCGCCCAGAACGTCCAGATGCTCCTCGCCGCCGAAATCCTCTGCGGTCTCCCATGGGGTATCTTCCAGACCATCTGCGTCACCTACGCCTCCGAGGTCTGCCCCATCGCCCTCCGAGGCTATCTCACCACATACGTCAACTTCTGCTGGGGTCTCGGTCAGGAAATCGGCATCGGAATCTTGCGATCCATGATCGGCCGGACTGATCAGTGGGCTTACAGAATCCCTTATGGTCTGCAGTGGATCTGGCCTCTGCCTTTGATCGTGGGCCTGTGGCTTGCTCCCGAGTCTCCTTGGTGGCTTGTTCGCAAGGGCCGTGTTGCTGATGCCAAGAAGAGTCTTCTTCGACTTACGAGCCTTAATCGTGAGACTGATTTCGATGCTGATGAGACTGTTGCTATGATGGTTCATACAACTGCTCTCGAGGAGAAGCTCACTGAAGGAAGCTCTTATATCGATTGTCTCAAGGGCGTTAACCGTCGACGAACAGAAATCGTCTGTATGGTTTGGGCAATGCAGAACCTCAGTGGTAACTCCTTTTCTAACTACTCGACCTACTTCCTTGAGCAAGCCGGTATGTCTGCTGAGCACGCTTACTCCTTTGCTCTTGGACAATATGCCATCAACATGATTGGTGTCTTTGGTGCTTGGGGTCTGATGTCCATTGGAATTGGTCGCCGAACTCTTTACCTTTACGGACTGTGTGGTCTCTGCACTGTCCTGTGCATTCTTGGCTTCCTTGGTCTCGTCCCCGAGGCTGATCGCCAGAAGGGTGCTCTTGCGACTGGAAGTCTCATGATTGGCTGGGCTGTTATTTACCAGCTCACTGTCGGCTCCGTGGCTTACTCTCTTGTCTCTGAGCTTCCCTCTCGCCGACTTCAGATCAAAACCGTCGCTCTTGGACGCGTCTTCTAGTAAGTCTGCCATATAAGCGCCAGAAGCACTCAAAACTAACAAATTGTAGTGGCATTGTCGGTATTGTCAACGCTGTTCTGGCCCCTTACATGCTCAACCCCACCGCTTGGAACTGGAGCAACTACACCGGTTTCTTCTGGGTAAGTCTTGAGCCTTTTACTTACTAAACCCCCAAGCTAACATTCTCAACAGGGTGGCATCTGCTTCCTCTGCGTCATCTACACCTACTTCCGCCTGCCTGAGCCCAATGGCCGAACCTTTGCCGAGCTCGGTGTCCTGTTCGAGAAAGGTATCAGCGCTCGAAAGTTCGCTACCACCAAGGTCGATGTCTTCCATGAGTCTGTTGATGATCATGTTCTCGACCAGTTGAGTAAGGCTGATCAGGCTACTGTTGAGACCGTTGAGCAAGCCCCAGCACACAAGTAGATATTGATCAAAGGGCCTGAAGTGCCTCGTCCAAAATCTACTGAGCAGCCTTTGCTTGCACGTCAACGAGTCAAGATAACTTATGTATATAGTAATAATGTAGAAATAATGAGATATTGATGAACTATCATGATCGCGTGCCATCCTTGGCAAACCCTAACCTCCTTCTGCTTCTGTAGACCCGTGCAGACAACCTTGAACGGAGCTTTGCCCCAATACGTGACCATCTCTGCCGATCTCTGATCCTTTCTCGGCAAATCCGAAAAACCCCCACTTCTACTTAATGTTAACGATTGTCATATTTTCGAGCACTTTTCTACTGCTAGGTCGCCCGGCCCGCAATGACTTCGCAGGACAAACATTAAATAGTAACCCTGGTAAGCTGTGCAAGGCTTTGGATAAGAGAACCTAATTTAATATATTGTAATTAAATACACTAAATTCTTCAAAACCCTTATGTCAGGCATAACGTGGCTCCAGCCTTGCCACTATATCTGCATCAAGGCTGTTAAGGTAAGCCTTGTAGTCACCGTCCATGTTATCATTTCCAACGCCACCCTTTATACAACATCGCACGACCTCTCCATAAACCTTGCCCATTTTCCTTTCCACTTCCGATAGTAGAAAGTGGGCAATATAGAGATCCCACTCCCAGGGTGAAGAGGTATCGACTCTACCACGTTCCGCCATCTCTGTAGCCGTCTTGCCAAGGGAAATCTCAATAAGTACGATTCCAAGACTATAAAGGTCGAAGCGAGGCTCATATCGAGCATTCTGGCTGTCAGTATAGCTGGGGCGGTGATAGATTGCGACGCCTGATCTGTTTTCTACTGGCATCGATAGACCAGCCTCTGATGCGGGGCGAGCGAACTCATAACCTATAAGATAAAGGTCTCTTGGATTTGGTCTCCAGACGCCTTCAACGTTACTGGGGCAGTAGAAGAGAATATTCTGGCTTCGAATTCACTTGTGGAGCCATCCTAGGTTATGAAGCTGGTGGACAACTCTCGCGAGCGTGGTAGCCAGGGCAAAACGATCACCCTGATTGGCTCCCTATATGCAAGGTGAGGTGGAGAGAAGGCAAAGCATACAGAAGAGCCAAGACCGCATGCTGGAGGTTCGAAGAATCCGAGGTAAGACTAAAGCACCTCTGCCCTTATACTTAGAGATAGTAATAGCTTCAAGACGAAAACAGTTAAATCTTTTAGCACCAAGTTATACGTAATGATGCTCTCGACCGCTGGTCAAATTAACTCGAGGCATTCTGTTTCTGCTTGGTGAAGCTAACCAGGCCATCAAGCCACTCCTGATGGCCATTCAACATAGGATTCGGTTTCGTAGCCGCAAGCTTAGCCGCGGGTTGTCCAATCTGAGTCTCTTGCGTCAGGATCCTAACCACGCCATAGTCCAAGTCCTCCACGATCCAAGCGTGATATACCTCAAGCTTAGAGCTCTCATCCCCATCTTGCCATGCTCTCCATGCCAAGCGCCCGGGCGAGCCCGCGCTCGGCGGCACAGACTCCATGACCTCTGCCGGAAGCGGGGGAAACCCGAAAGTCGAGAAGCTGAAGGTGTCGCCCTTCTTGAGGTTATTGCCCCCGACTGGCGGCGTGACTTGACTGCAGTTGTTATAGTATAGCTCCCATTGGGTGTTGTCGGCGAGATAAGTCCAGACTTGGGCGGCAGTGATACCGCGGACGATCACTTCGTTGGAGACATAGTTGTCGGTGGTTCCGGGGAGGAACTTGGTAGGCCAAATGATTGCTGACTGCATTTTGGATGTATGAGTCGTAGAGACAAGGGATGACAAGATAATCAGTGACTTTGGTTTGAGGGATGGGAATTTAAAACAACTGGAATCTCGCCCAGTTGTATTTGTAGATCTTCTGCCGCCGCCAAAGGCGGGACCCAATGAGGACTGATTACAAATCTCATCACTGGCTTGCACCAATCATGAATCGCTCCGACTGACTCGTTCGTTATCTTTGACCAGACTCACAGTAGCTACATTGCATTTCTGGACCTCACACTTTCAGCACGTTGTAAATTTCAATGACTGTCATATAAAAACGTCTCTAACCATATTAATTAAAAGCAGTCCTTAGAGTTCGTATTAGGCGCATAAAACACTAACTTCCATGACTCATGAAGACGCCCTCGTAACTGGTCAAGTGTTTTTGATGTAAGCCTTCACAAACTCCTCAAGATTTTCTCCTTGCAAGCCTATCTTGTCATTCCAGAGTCCTCTGTCAACAGAATAGTTGGCAACACCCCCCCTGCCGTAGATCGCACCAGAGATCTGAGCCAGCGCGCCCATCGCATCTCCGTTTCTGACCTGCTCAGCACCAGCCTCCCAGAGACCATCAACAGTTCCCTGAGAAACTTGGAATTTTTCTCCCGTGGCCTTTTCGAGAGCACGGAGGACGTCGCTCTGAGTCACGGTGAAGCTGTTGACGTAGACGTGCTGATTGCGTGTAATGTCGAGATGCTTTAAGCTCTTGGCGATTGCCCTCCCGACCTGATCTAGGTTGGTGGCCTCGTAAGCGATATCACCACCGTCGAAAAGCGTAGCGGTGCGTGCGGCGACGTTAAAGCCACCGAAGCCAGGAATATTGAGACCCCAGTCAAACATAGCTCCTGAAACAACAGAAATCCACGAGAGCTTGCCGTTTTTGGTCTTGATGTAGTCGACAGTATCGATCTTGTCTTGGACGAAAGGGATTACTTTGGATGCTTCTGGGTTCGCCGTGTCGATGCCGAACTCGGAGGGGACGAAGACTTTGACGCCGGCCTTGATGGCTGCGTCAACCATGAGCTTCTGGAAGGGCAGTATCTGGCCAACGGCTATGCCAGAGGCCGTGCTGACTAGAGAATCGTGACCTCTTAGCGCGTCGGCGAGCGATTCTTCAGAGTAGTCTGTCTTGATGGTGTTGATGCCCTGGGGGAGAGTGCTGTTTGATGATTCTCGAGTCAGGCCTGTGACTTGAAACCCCTCTTGTAGCAGTGCCTTGACAGTCGACTTGCCAACATTTCCGCTGGCTCCGATAACAGCGACCTTTCGAACTGAAGACATGGTAGTGGTGTGAAAATAAATGGGGTGGATTGTGGCAGTAATAGATTATATTGTGTGTATAGGTTGCGACTTTGATATTAAAGTGCAGGCATCGGTCTATTTATAAACAAACATCAGCTCAATCATGGAATGCAGTGTTTACTAAAGATACTGCACAGGTGATAACGTGAGTCTTTGCTTCTCATTCTCTACACATCCTACGATTATCACTAAGCAGCGTCAAAAGGTAAACTGACGTGACATTTCGCCAACTAAACTACGCACATTAAGTAAACGCCTCCGTCAATGCACATATAGGACCTGACAAATCAAAAATGCTTTTGCACTCCCGTCGGTTGTTTACTCATCAACAATAAGCTCCCATGCCCTACAGTGTTACACTGTCCGGCTCCCTTACTAATAACCCCGATTTTCCCCTCACACATACGCTGTGTATAGACCACCGTTACTAAGTCCTGCCACCTGTAAAATGGTATTTGGGTCTCGCTTTTATGTAATTGTATACATTTTGTGAACAATATTTGTCTTTCGCCACCGTGAAAGTAATAGACCCGTCCAGGAGCATGTCACTGCCAGCCAATCTGTATTACTTAAATAAGCACTTGCACTTCCATCACCTACTTGATACAAAACAACGACCAAAACTGTCACCATGTCCCTCAAACTTGCCATTTACACCTGTCAGCCCATACCAACCAACAATTCATCTCCAGACGCTTCATCCAAGGACTCAGGCCTTTGGTCACCTCTCTCAATCACTCTGCTCTATACTCCCACGACTGCGCTGGTAGTGGATTGCCCCGCCACCGTCAATCCTACACGTGAACTGGCAGAATGGATCAAATCTCAGCTGCCACTGGGTAGCGCTCTCAAGTACTTTGTCTGCACTCATGCTCATGGGGATCATTTCCTCGGTCTCCCTGTCTTGGAAGAGCATTTTCCTGGATTGCAAGCTTTTGCTACCAAGGCCGTCGCCGAAGGAATTGATCAACAGCAATCACCAGAAATAATGGACGCGATCTGGGCCAAGACTTTTCCTCCCTCCAAAGATGGTTCTGGTTTGCCCGATGCAAAGTCCGTTTTCCAGGCTCTTCCGACATCCAATGAATTCAATCTCGATGGTCACTTGCTCAAGCTATATGATGTCTCTCATGGCGATACACACGCCAATTCGTTCATCCATGTCCCTGAGCTCGATCTTGTTGTAGCAGGTGATATTGTCTACAATGGCGATTGTCACCAGTGGCTAGGCGAGGCGTCCAATGCCGAGAAAAGAACCCAATGGCTTGCAGCTCTCAATCAGATAAGTGCCTTGAGGCCCAAGGTTGTCGTACCTGGACACACATTCACTCCATCATCGACACCAGATGAGGATTCAGCAACAGCCATGCTCACGGGCACGGCAGACTACATCAACGGGTTCACTGAGGAGCTTGCAGCTGCTACAAGTGAGCAGAATCTCTTTGAGAGAATGCGCTCCCGATATGACCGGTGGAACCTGTACCTACTCGCGGGAGGTTCGAAAGCCGGATGGAACAATAAGACACTCTGACTCCAGAGGTGTTGGTAACTGAGACAAGAGCGCATGATGGGCATGGTGGTGACTGGCCACTGGGTAATGAAATATGGGTGTGAAGAGAAATAAAACGTGTATTTCATTATAGCAAAGCCCAGCATTGATATTTAATTATAATGGTTCCCAGCCCTTGCGAGTATACATGATGACTCCAACTGGGACAATCGCATCCTCCCGATAGACAACAAATTCTGGGTATTGAAGCGAACCCCCGTTGTCAATGGTGACCCCCTCAACCTTGGTCATTGTTAGTGATTAGTCGCTCGTAGTTATCAGGGACTTACACAGTTGAAGCCACGTGAGGGACTGGTGATGTCGTGGTCTGCTAGGAACTTGGGCTCAGGCTTACTTGCCACGACGTAGCAAATAAGCATAGCGTGAAGACTTGAGCTGACATAGTGGTTTTTCACGTAGACATCTGCTTCTGTATCACTGGGTAAGGCCGTGAACCCACTGAAAAACATGGAAAGAGACTTACTCGAAGAATTTGGTGTAGAGTAGATACCGGGACCAAACATTCCCCCATCATCTTGGAATGTTAGTTCACCGTTGCAATTTCGCCTCAGCGTTGAACCTACCAGCATATTTTAGTTTGAACGACTGCCTGAGAATACCGCATGTACCGCATTCATCGTCGTCGCAAAGCTTCAGATGATTGCCAGACTCTCCAATGTGACATGCCCTTGAGGTACCATGATAAAGTCTCTTGTAGCTACCCCCGTTGCTGCAAGTAGAAGTAAGTGACCACTCGGCTTCACTATCTTGAATAATGTCTTACAGATATGCGAAAAAGCGCTGGCCTGGATAAGAATTGTCGATATCGTCTCGACTGGCAAGGTAGATTGACTTGACCTTGGCACTTTTCTCGTCGTGGCACCATGAGTGATAGAACTTGAATTCATCTAAGCATAGAGATTAGATTTGCCAACTTAAGTGTGAGAGGGAGTAGATCTTACGATCCTTGTAGTTGGGATCGCTTCGACTCAGGCGCTTCATCCGCCATTGGGCTCATTAGTATCATTCAATAATGCGTAGCTGAGCCAAGTACCTACAATAGGCATGGCGGCGATGGGTCACGAGGGTCAAGGCTGACTACTTTGAAAAATAAGAGGCATCAGCTACTTCAAGAATGTCGTGTAAATAACAAAAGTTAGGTCTCAAAATAAACTGCGACTTGTCTCATACGAGTGCGGCTTTGAGTGTTATGATGACCTGATCTGCGGAGTCATATAAGTATATCGACTCTCAAGGCGCATTGCCTATTGCGGCAACAAGCAGTTGATGGACCAGAAGCTCCGGAGCCTGTAATGAGAATGTTTGGGCAGCCCACTACCATCCAAACTGTTGCCTCACGCTTATCGGGCTGCTTGGATGTTGATGCATATCCAAAGTCCTACGATAGAATCGACGTGGCCCAATGCCTTTCCATTCCGTTGGACTTTTTACACTTTCAATCTGCAACCATCAGCCGTTTAACTTCTCTGGCGTCATAACATCAACTCTCAGTGTTCTGCGGCTTATCAGATGTGATTTAGGTAGCCAATAAAGCTGTAGGTGGTTGGGAGATGAGTGACTTGACTCACAAAGGAACTCAGGTGAGTACGTCCAGCTCTGCAGGGAACACAGGCATAATTACAACAACTGAGCCCCTGACACACTGACACGTAAGTAAGCCACGGCCCAGAACCCTTGCACCGATTACCCAAAAGAGAAATGAACCATTTAATATGTTGCATTTGCTTATATTTATATTCTGTTTAATCATTAATGTCCAACCAGTGTGATACTATGATTCAATTCCCTTGTAAGAGTGCGTAATCCTTCATCCTTTTGGCACTACCATTCACCATTCAATTGGTTTCACTGTTCCACCGTTGTGTGAACAATTGAGGCCTACCTTCCGATGCATAAGCACGGCGTTGCTGACTGATATATTCGCGGGATGGTCATTTCAAACCCCTAGACATCTCACTACATATCAACTGACGTGGCGGGGCTGCGAATTCATTGGCCTCCAGAGGGAGTTCCGATATTAGTTTATCGTGTGCACACATCTAATTTTGTTATTAACTCTAGCACCAAGGTATCAGACAGAATCTCGAGAAGCCACAGTTGGGATAAACTGCTGGAATCAACTTGTGTCCAACTCCTTTCTCAAACATGAAGAGATCATCGGTTTCGGACCAGAGGCGACCTGGCCAATCGTCTCGATACTCAACCTCATACCGTCCTTACGACAGCAGCCAGAGAGAAGAACTCAGAGCTACTGCGCAAGAGACTTTGGACCTCTCACGCAGTCTTCTCAAAGAACTGGGAACGAACGACTTGGCGCGACATTCCATCAAGTACTCGTTTGACTCCCTTACTCGACTTCACCCTAGTCACTGTCCATCATATACACAGCCTGCTACCATAAAGGTCATCAACGATGATAAGCTCAACGCTGCCATCAAGCTCTGCCGCAGGGCGCAAGTCGATGCCGGACCAAGCAGTCAGCCTCCCATCGTTGTCAACTTTGCAAACCGTCATTCTCCTGGCGGAGGATGGCTTAACGGGGCCATGGCTCAAGAAGAGGCACTCTGCTACCGCAGCACCCTCGCCTTGAGTCTCAACAAGAAACATTACCCTCTAGAGGGAGACGAGGCTCTCTACAGCCCCTATACACTCATCATGCGTGATGATCTATCCTCGGGCCATGAGATATCATCACTCTCAGCAAGAGACCTGCCAGTGGTGAGCGCTCTGACTGTGGCTGCCCTACGAAGTCCACCAGTCCGCCTTTTCACCATCGAACCACGCAGGGACAGAATACGCAGGTCCAGTTCTGAAGTCTTTGAAAAGCGTGTCTTTGCAAGCGACCGAGACCGCGATATAACAAAGGCCAAAATGAGACTTTGTTTGCGCATGGCGGCAAAACACAAACACGACATGCTTGTGCTTGGCGCTCTGGGCTGCGGAGTCTACGGCAACCCGCCAGAAGATATTGCTCATTGCTGGCTGGAGGTGCTGAGGGAGCATGAGTTTTCGGGAAATTGGTGGCGGGAAGTATGGTTTGCGGTCTTTGACCCAAAGAACGAGGGCAATTTTGAGATATTTTACGAGGTGCTTGACGGGAAGCATGCTTAACCTGAAGACTGAATAAGTGATCCACCGATGTTGTCGGTTTGGTGACGTTTTTAAATATTTGAAAGATCTATTCATTCGGCACTATATCTTACTTTATCATCCTAACATTTTTTATGTAATATCTTGATCTTCTAAATATTATATCATATTTTGACTTGTTAAGCAGAATAAACCCAACGCATACATCTGACTTCACAAAAGCTTATCGCTGGATATCCCTAAAACAAAGCTTATAAAGAAGCCACTGAGGATCTATATACCATCCTGCACTGGCACTTTCACCTTGATTCACCGAGGCAGTTCCTTACTCTCAGTAAGTATCGGATATGCCAAGTCGGCAACACCAACGCCGGGTGGAAGAAGGCATCCAATTTTATCCCTGCAGGGTCCAGGCGGAAGAAGAGATACACATGTACGAGGAAGCGAATGTGGATCCATGGAGGCGGACTGAGTGCTACAAAGATTTGAGGAATGTGACCCAACGAAGTCTGTTTCTGGCATTTAGCAGATAGGCTATTAGACCCAAACCAGCCTCACGACAGGTGCATCAATACTAGCTCGTATGCGATGACTTGTTGGCCGAAGATGTCCAATTATATGCTTACTTACCTACCCGATATAGCCATCCACGAGCGTTTCCGGTGCTCTTTACCTGCCATCATTGAGTGATTGTATCTTCCGGCCAGAAGTAGATATAAGGTTAGATATCTTTTGAAAAGAGGCATAAGCCACTGTCTCCCTCCCAGGAGACCTTCCGAAATGAAAGAATGCCTGGCTACAGAGAAGTACATGGCCCATTTCTCTGTATCCTTGGTCCCTGAGTTTCGGCGAAGCTAGTTTGCCGATGCTACCATGTGTTGGTTGTCACATATGCATAGTTGTGGCACAGACTGGGGCTCAAGGTACTAGCAAATAAAGGTAGGATATTGCAATGGCTTTACCAACCGCTGTTCTTTGAAAAAGCAATCTACAAGTTATAGGTACTATTAAGCTTCTGGTATTGATGTTAAGTCGTTATTGACATTCCCATGTTTAATTGAGGGCCACTGACTAAGTACCTATACAGTTCATTTTTCGGGATGCAGGTATCCACTTACCTTAATAATGCGCTAGGCAAACCCTTATTTTTAATTTTCATGAGCCAACAACTCGCATATGCAGGCGCTTTGTTCTTGGCTTCTAAAGAAGCAAACCATGGCCTGATTTCACCATTCTACCCTTGCAAAGTCAAGGATGTCACTGACCAAATATACCCCGCCATGAATGCTCCCTTAATGAAATTAGACATTTCTAATTTAAAAAGGTGCTTTGATGCGTTTCAGCTTATAGTCTAAGGCAGAGTTGCGGAATGTTGCCGCTACGAGAAGTAACCCCGTCGTGATAAGATATAAGAGCGAATTGGTTCCAGACTCGGAGTTTGCTGCTTAGGCCATTGCCACTGCGCCAAACCTGTCACCATACTCCTCTGTGCATCCTTACAAAGGATGCCCTAAATTTTAAGTGTGACAGTTGCTTTTCTTTTCGTCGATAAAGCATACACTTAACCAGCTTGAGTGGTACTCTCACCATGACTGCCATGCCTGCCATAGGTGAGCCCGCAAGGGAACGGCTTCTAAGGGACCAGGAAACCGACTTTTACACTTCTGTAAAAGCAATTGACCACGAGAAACAGCCTGCCAGCACTATCGGTGCAGCACCTGCCAATGAACTAATTCAGAGTTCAGCTATAAACCACCAAGTCATAGCCGCCAGCAGACAGAATGCCGATAAAAGGACGACAAAAAGCAGGGATGGCTGGCAAAAGACTATAAGGCACATTATTGACGGCTGGTGGCAGGAGATGCTCTGCTGTTTAATCAGTATCATTTTCTTGGTAACTCTGGCAGTAACCCTAGCGCAGTTCGACAACAAACCTCTACCTAACTGGCCATCCGGTATCACTTTAAACACAGTTCTAGCTTGCATAGCTACAATGTGCAGGACAGCGCTTCTTGTTCCTGTAACAGAAGGGTTGGCACAAGCCAAATGGACTTGGTTCAAGATGAAGCCACGGCCACTCAAGGATTTCGAAGCATTTGACAAAGCATCGAGAGGATTAGGGGGTAGTCTAAGTCTACTCTCACATACCAAGGGGTGGTATGCTCTCCGTGCTACCTATAATTGGAAGATTAGCTAATAACACTAGGTTCGTTGGTATTATCGCTGCGTTTCTGTTGAGTACTACGATCGCGACATCGACAATCACACAATTTGCTGTCACGTACCCATCGAAGTATATTGAGAATAGAGACAAGGGAAGTGCAGAGGCATGGAGGCTAGAGGAGAGCTGGGGAAAGGATGACCCAGACTTTGCACTTAGTAGGTCACTCACTCTTGAACAGCTGGCTTCAGACGACTTCTACTTGATGTTATCTTCTTTCACTATCTGTTGACTGAATGGTATCTGACAATTACGCATAGTGAATGAGCCAGCTATTGCGAGAGGGGTCAGGCGAGGGATTCATAATCTGGTGACCGAACAGATTCCGTTCAAAGAACCAAAGTGCACCTCAGCGAATTGCGAATGGCCCCAGTTCCGCTCGCTTGCTATAGGATACGAGATAACCAGTAGGTCATTTTCCCCCTTATTAAACAGTCACAAAACAACCTTGAGCCAAGACCTCATGGTAGATCAAGTTCTTGAGTGGCTGATGTTACCTCTAGATGTCACCCATCTGATCGAAGCCGATGTTAACTTTTACGATGGCACTCCGAATATCACCCTTCCAAATGGAGTTTATACAATACCGGGCATAGGTCGTGCCAGATTCACTGGTGCCGCAACCTACTTCGTAGGTAGTGGGACAACCCTTGTGCATAAGCATCTGCAAAACGCATCTATCCTCGATTACTTTGCCATATATTGGGAACCGTCCCAGCCTACGCCTTGGGCGGCGGAAGTATCCTTCTATTGGTCTATCGATACTTACAACGCTCGCCTAGTCGATAATACCCTTCACATGAATAAATCGGCATCCCGGATCCCAATATTGCAGGAATTGCGATGGGATGGATCTCATGGATACTGGCTCGTAGCCATACCAGACAGAGATGATACGACATTCACCATTGGCGAGGCATCTACCAACATATTGGCAAGCCAGTTAAACGAGTCTCTAAGTGGCCAAACCATTGTTCAAGCAGGTGAACCAGTTCGGGGTACAACAGGCAGTGACATTTTATCACAAGCCACCAAAGAGATTCTGCAAAGACTTACTGGTGGTAATTCTACACTCGAATTTCTTGAGAAAGAAAAGGCTTGGTGGACCGCTGTGGAAGGCATGGCTTGGAATGCAGCTAGTAGTCTCACTAACACGTAAGTGTGAACTGCCTTTTATATGCGGCAGTATGCTAATACATTCTCGAACAGACTGCTTCCTGAGACGGCCAATGTTGGTGGGATATCGTTACGTAGTGAGGTCTATGTTCAGGTTCGGTGGGAGTGGTTGGTACTCTTAAGTGTGCAAGTTGCACTGTCTATCCTTCTTCTTGTCTGTATCATTGTTGAGTCAGAAAAAGCGGGGGTCAACATCGTGAAGGGTTCTACAGTGCCGGTGTTGTTTGCTATTAGTGCAGCGGAAAAGGCTAGGATGGAGAATGGGGGTACCGAGTTAGGACAGAGGGAAGAATGCCAGCAGCTAGCACATGCTAACCTGCGCAAGGTAGGCCAGAATTGGATACTACAATAGAGGCAGCCAAAAAGCGAAGTTGTTCTTCCAGGCAGAAAAGAGCTGCAGACCATAGGTCTTGCTGCGCAAGCTATCACTTAGGGAATCAACAATTCCAATCCCCGTAGCCTCAATTCTTCCTCGGAGCTCATTTCAAAAGAGAACGGCGTGGTGCATCGCCAGCGGCAGAAGTGAGATTTGGCTTTGTCCTCCTTGTTACGATGCCAGACGATGTGTTGGCGAAGGCCGCAGGAGCGCCATAGCTCAAGAGTACTTGCACAACTTTGGCCCTCATCCTTCAGTTAGCATGCGCTGTATTCGAGCATTTTCCCCTGTCTTGAGAGGAAACTCCACTCCAGCAGCCGGCCTTCGTTAATTAGCTATGGCTCCCCGTTTATGTCGTTGCGCATGGCTATAGTAGTATGCATGATCTTGTTGCCTGCGCCAAAGAGGCGGGGTATTCTACGAGTATAGCGTCTTCAGCTGGTGCATTAGTTTCACCATCATCGTACGTAAATTACAAATCTGTCACAAGAAAATGCTTATATCCCAAGCTTTGTGTAGTCCCAGATCGCCTCCAGCTCCATAACAACACCACTGTACACCGTCTGCCGAAAGTCATCCTCATCGAGTTCTTTAGACTCTGTACATCCTATGCACCGTTCGACTACTGTCTTATACGCCGGGTTGATCAAGGCTACTCTCTGCTCTAGCATCCGATTTGCAATAGTCAGGTCCTGTATGAGACCATCATTATCATCATCGGGGCTTTTCTCATCTGGTAGCCGCAGCTGTTTGAGCGAAGAACCGAGAATAATCTCCAGCAGCAGCATGCCGAGTGCAAGGAGCGTTGGGTTGCTCGATAAAGAGTGGCTTCTGCCATCCGAGGTGTTGTTGAGGCGCTTGAATGAACTCTCAGGTAGCCTCCTCTGTAGGAAAGGATGCTCGTACGAGAGTGTGTTTCCCCGTCTAAAGAAATGTACATTCTTTGGCGTCAGAGTCTCGAGCAGCCAGGGCGTCTTGCTTAGCTGGAGCACGCTGGAGGCGATGACGAGTGCTAATTTGACCTTCTCCGCCAACGATATCAATGGTCGAAGGCCCCGCTTGCCCTCAAGAACATCTTCAAGAGTCACTATCGACCAACCATCGCTGTTAATTACCGTTCCTAGCGGGCATACCTGGAAGCGGCGGTGGCTGTGTTCTTTGTCAATCAAGTGGCCGTAACAAGCAGGTCTCTCTTGGTGGGCCTTTTTCAGAGTCAGGCAAAGGTCCAGAGGGCTTATTGTTGGCATAGCACTGCTTTCTTCAGGACACCTGATAAACGCAATGTCGGTGGCAGGCCGAGTCAGGATAGCCATGGCCGTCTTGACGTTGGGCTTGACCTCCGTAGTAGGTTCCGTAAAATTCAAGCGAGATAGTGCCCGATCAATGCCAAAGGAGACGCGCTTCGCACTCTTCTTCTTTGTAGAGACGGCGCATGGCGCGGACGGCCCGGTCATTGATACGGACATAGCCTTGATATTTACTTCATCCCAGAACATCTTGCTCGTCGGGCCTTTGACAATTTGGAAAGAAATGGCCAGTTTGAACTGAGCATCCTGAACTATCTTCTCATCGTTGCACTCATGTCCAACCTCAATGAATCGCGTCGCCAGCTCGAGACTGACATCGTGAGAGTCGGCGCAAAGAATGCTAGAGCATAGAGCTCGATAGAAGCTTGCGGAGAGGTCTCGCAAGACGCTAAATACCTTGCATCGAGACTGCTTCCGGCGTCTGGGCTCAAGGCCAACGCTCTGCTGTGTCAGGCCCTCTAGGCTAGTAATGCCTTTGGAGATGGTTTCAAGAGCAGCTTGGTAGTCCTTTCGGTTCAAACGGTAAAGCAGCTTCTTAAAATCCCGGGTGACTCGCTTACGGTCAATCCATTGGACCTGCATGATGTCAGTCGACTCAATTAGTAGTCTATCTAGGGAACAGGGTTTCTCACCTTCCCATCGTGTGACACGTCAATTCTGAGTCGCAGCATCACACTCTGTAGGGCTTCTCCAACCTCCTTTACAGTGTCTTCAAACGGACTGTACGAGTCCCACAGCCTCCGGCGGATCCTGTCGTTGGTCTCCTTGGCCTGCCAGAGAGGTCCAAATGGATCCTGCAGCATAGGCTCAATATCTCGCTGCGACACAACATCGCTGATGAGCTGCTCACAGACGTTGCATAGTCTCACTCGTTCAGTCGACAGTTGCCGGTTGAGGCTCCTCAGCTCCGCCGGAGCCTTGCCCCAGTCGCGTAGGAAGTTGCTGTAGGCTTCCAGTGCCGTGACGACTAGAGGAAGCGTCCCCAAGACTATACCTACAATCTCGAAGCCAGACATTGGCCGTTTCTCAGTCCTGTGCTTTTCGAGGCTGTTGGTTGACTGAGAGAGCGGGGAGCCCCATGAGCAGTTTCTGAGGCTGACGAAGCGGCCATCTTACGACCTGCATATGCCCAGTCCAATGATAGAGCCGCTTTCAACAACCCCGCACGATGCTGGGAATGGCAATTCACGCGAGCCTGGCCTGATGGGCTCTCAACTGAACTTGCTAGTTCTGACCTCGTGTCGAGTCTTTGTTACGCACTCAGAGGCCGATCGCAGCAAAGCGCAACGGCACTGGTCTAGGAACAGTCAGCCTTCAGGAAATACCTTTATCGGCGACCTAGCCTTTTTTATGGCCATTCGTCGCAATGGACAGCAACCAGGAGCGAATGCCAATTGCGGATAATGTCAGAAACGTCCTCAAGCATTTCCGGACGGCTGTGACATCGTTCAGTCATGAAATCGATTCTCTGGATCATCAGGCTGAGTCTAGCGGTCCACGCGAGTTGCTTCTTACCTTGGAGAATGAGAATATCCGCTTCAAGATGTGGGCCGGGAACCTAGCAGCTCATCAGAGTGGCCCGGCATCGCTCGATCATCGGCTGAGAGAGGCACCGCATATAAGAGAGCAGGTCCTCTATCTTCTCCGTGACATATCAGAGTCCTTAGAGGATGCCATAACCCTCATTCCACAAAAAGAGTCCCCTAGGGGCAGTGAGAATATTGAGGATAAGGCCGAGTCTCTTCACGAGGGCTTAGATCCAAACAGCGAAGACAGCTTCACAGACTCAGACCTGGACGATGATGAGAATATCTCGCCAAAAACAAGATTATCAATGTTCTGCACCGATATCGCCGAGGCCATAGACTGCCTTCTACGCCTCTCCCTCGCCATCGCCAACCCAGCACCACATGAGAGATTCCGAAAGCTCGGCGCTGGCCCCGGCGAGGACGTGTCTTTCTACGAGTCACACGACATCCGCTACGTACAAGACAAGTTCCCAAAGATCATCCAGGGCTTACCCGATGTACTGGGCAAGTTCATCACCCGCCGGCGCCAGTTCTTCAGGTACCGAGAGGCACACCATGCCAAGTTGGCGGCAGGCCTGGATGAAGAGACTCAGAAGGATACAAGTCGGACAGAGGTTGTGCCCAACACTGAGGCGTCTTCGCTTCCAGTCCACCTCAAGGGGTCTGTGGTGATTGATGAGGATAATCGATCCGATATGGCCATGTCTGAGACGTCGTATGCTACCTCGGCTGGCTATTTGATGTTAGAAGATGGAGAGTTGAAGCCTGTTCCTCCTCTGAAGGTCCCTGCACGACCACCCGAGGCAGACAATGGGGTCTTTGAATGCCCATTCTGTTACAGGATGATATCAGCCAGCACTCGAAGGGCATGGAAGTAAGTGCAACTTTGTCGGCAGTCTGTGTATATCTAACACTTCTCATAGGCGCCACGTCTTTGGAGACCTCCGTCCGTATACTTGTCTCTTCTCAAGGTGTGCCGAATCAAATACGGACTTTGATCGACGCCATCGGTGGCAACTCCACGTCTCCCAGTATCACTGGCGCACATGGTCTTGTCCATTCAACTGTGGAAGAACCTTGGCATCTGTGGTTGAACTCGGGGATCATATTCGCCATCAGCACCTACCAAACGCGAGCGAAGAGCATCTCATCACCGTTGTGGCTCGCGGCGAGGTATCTGTCTCCAATGATGTCACTAAAGAATGCCCTTTTTGCAGACGAGCTATTTCAGGGTTGAAGTCATACATCAAGCATGTTGGGCGGCACCTTGAGCAGTTGGCTCTGTTTGCTCTTCCTGGCATCGGAGATGAGCAGCTCGAGGATGACGCCGAGAGTGACGCGCTCAACAATGAAGCATCTAAGCTGGGAGCTATTTTAGTCGACGACAGTAGTGAGACTTCTTCCAGCGCTCATGAGCAACCAGAAACAGGTGACGCAAACGGTGGACCTACGATTATGAGTATACGTGTATCCTGCAGAGAGATAGCTGTTGATGAGCGAAAGACGAACACAGATGGGGGAAACAATGCCAATCTTGAACAGCCAGCGAAGAACGTTGAGCAGGCCTCGAATCGATTCAAGGAGCAAGAGCAACCTCCCATTTCTCCACCCGACGAAGTCTGGCCAGTTGCTCAGGATATTCAACCGAGCTATACTCGCTTTGCTCGCAAGCATTTATCTCTCGAGACGTTGCGGGAGTTCAATGTTAACTTCGACTTGGACACGGACCCTGAATTCGTCTTGGTAAGGCGGTGGGTGCCTGACTGGGAACAAGAACGCATGTGGAAGCACACTAAACTCATCCGCGAAGAGCGGGACAGGGTTATACGGGAAGAAATGCCAGAACGGAGGGATGATGAGTGGATGAGCAGGAGAGTCAGGTGGAAGACCAAGTCGTCATCGCGTCTTCATCAACCCTCCATGGCCGAAAGATGATCCTTTATTTTGTATATATAATAGATGTCAGCGTGCTGTTCCTGCAAATGAATTCCTCAACTGGTGGCATTTCCAGGACCATATGAAGCGTGTTCATAACGACTATGGCAGCTCTGGTAGTTACGTGAGTCACGATTCGACATAGCCATTGTATGAAACACATAGCTAACAACAATCCAACCCGGGAAGCGTAATTAATCGCCCCCTCTTCGCCAGCCTTCTGTCGACGATCGCCGGCGTATCCATAGTAGGACCATCAGTCGCGAAAGGGGTGCTCCTCCATCTCTCTCTCCTCCACCGCCAATCCTCCGAGGACCAGAAATTATGCAAGAGGTTAGCATACACTACCGACACATCAGCCAAGGTAAGTCTTTGGTGTCTACATTCAACTATTTACTAACCCTAGCAGTAACTTCACACAACCCGTCCGAGGAGAGGCCAGCTCAACGCGATACGCAACAAGGAATCGATTATATCGCCAGAGAAAACGCAGAAATGGAGGCTGAGGAAAAAGGAGTATTAGAAGTGGGTCAAGTGGTTTGAGGATGATCTCCAGAGAGCTGGGCTAGGCAAGGTTGCTATAAAACGCCATCTTAAAGAAGATAAAGGCGTTAGAAGTCCCGCAATGATGGAAAAGGGGTAAAGGCTAGTTTAAGGAATGAACTTAATTACTACTTATCAACTTATTTTAAAGTTATTAATTATTTATATTTAATGTTTCTATATTGTTTACTTAGATGAGATTGCAATGTAAATTCATTCTGTGTTAGTGTTGGTTGTCTGATGTATTTCTATTAGCTCTTAATATTATGTCTTTATCTAGAGTTTCTGCTAACCTCAGTCGAGAATCACGTCACTATAAACAGCCTCTATAGAAGTTCTGTAAAATTGGATTGTTAAGGTATATAGTGTCGAGCAATAACCTGGGTAGAGTCTATCCTGCAAGTGCATGCAGGAGACTTATCTAACACTAAAGACTGTTAGTTAAATACTGGCTACCTTGGGGGATATATTACTAACACAGATAACCTATTCAGCAGTTAGCAATTATCATCTCCTAATTCTACAAGTAACTTACACTTCCAACAGCACCCTGCCAGTTGCATCCTCGTCCCTGAGTATCCGCCAGGGCGCAAGTATAGCGCCTCCAAGGGAAAGCTTTCGGCTCCGGGTTCTCGCCATTCGTGCCAGAGAGAGTGCCCTTTCTAACAGTTAGCCACGTTCAGAGAGTTTGATGATACCGCGTACGCAAAAGTAGTTAGCCCTGGGATTATCCGCGCACTCCTTGCTGTTGAAATTGGCTGGCTTGTCCCAACCGCTGTTTGTCCACCATGGATAATTGGCTGACACAGCAGGGAGGCAGACGACAAGGAGACCGAGGAGCTTCATTGTGGCGGAAACGGGAAGAAGGATGTAGTAGAGTCGGGTAACAGAAAACTGGACGGATGCAGGCTGAGTGGATTGGTTTGCTTGGGCACTACTTATTTATACCAGGAGAGATAATATCCTGATTTATTACTGCTTTGTTCACCGCCGTTGAAGCAAGTAGACCGCGTGTCTTGGGATGGATCCTAAAGTTCGCTGGGTAGGGAATAGGACCACATATATTAATATAGGGATATTGCTGGTTATTTCTCAACCCCACTTCAGTGACTTAAGCAGCATAGTCAGAAAGCATAAAAGATTAAAAGAACTTGGAATTTAAAAATAACCTCAAAGGACTCTTAAGACATTGCTATATCTAATAAGTCTTATTATAATAATTGGGTTACAAGCAGTAGCTTCTTAGTAATATATTTGTCTGACAATTTTATAACTAACTGAACAGCTCAGTTTTGTTGTAGAGTGAGCAATGCAGGGAGTTTCCAAGAGTCAGTCCACGTGAGGGTTATCAACCGTGCGTATTTAACTTTTTTATTATTATCCACTTATACGAGCTCGTTATACAAATGAGCTATCCGTACGGAAAAAACGGTAGCTATCCGAACTATCTCTGTCCGAATTCTTCATAGCTGCTGTTCATTACACTGCCTTTTTATCCGGAGTTTCAGCCAGCTTCAGACGAGACTCACGCCACTGCAAGCAGTCAGTTCCATACTAGTTTAATATAGACGCGAATTATAACTGACCTTGCCACATGAAATCGGCTCATAGAGGGGAGGGTGCTTCTCGTCAACGCACGTGGGCACAACCTCGCAGACCGCGTCCGGGTTAAACCCGAGGAAGAAGGGCATCGCGTATCGGGATGTCTGTTGCCGGTTGTACACGCGATGCACGGTCGATTTGAAGCGATTGTTCGAGAGCCTCTGCAGAAAGTCACCTATGTTAATGACCAGGGTCCCCTCGATAGGGCGCGCGTCGAGCCACTCGTCATCTGCCGAGAGGACCTGCAACCCGCCAGACATGTCCTGCCAGAGCAGAGTCACGCACTGTATGTCCGTATGTGAGCCAATACCCACGTCGACGTCCTCGGTGCTGCCGTCGGTGCCGGGGTAGTGGATGTGGACTGCATCAGCGCCGGGGGTGGTGATGATGGAGTCGAAGTAGTCCTCGGGAAGATCCAGAGCAAGGGCGAATAAGCGGATGAGTTTACGAGCTAGCATTAGCCGCTTTTGATAGAACTCGGTGAGAACTGGGCGGAAATTTGTGAGATGGCTCGTCCTGTCCCAGACATAGTCTGTGGAGGAGAAGTTGGCGTTGAGGTCATCGATACAATCGTGAGTCTGGTCGACGCGAGTATCATATCGCATAGAGAAAGTCTCTTTCTTATCTGTCATCGCAAGTACGTGTAAGTAAATGAAAGCGTAGATCAATGAGTTTCCTACCTCTAGTTTCCTGGTTATTGATCTGCGTGCTTCCAACACCGTGATAACCACAGAAGTTGCCCGCCTTCTCAAACGAGACACGATCCTTGTATTCCTGCTCCTGGCTGAAAAAGGCCTTGACCTGTTCAAGCGCTTGCTCAATCAATTCCTGAGAAATTCCATGATTGCAGACGTAGAAGAAACCAGTGTTTTCCGCTGCTGCTTTGATCTTTGTCGCGAGGGTCTTGCGCGCAGTCGCGTCTCCGTCGATCGAGCCGAGGTCGATGACGGGCATCTCATCCAGGGTCGGAGTACGGGGTGCCCCACGGCGTACACGGCGGGAAACGGGCCCGTCTGGTGTCATCAGCTGCACCGTTGTAAACGCCGAGACGGGTGCTGTGGTCTCAATTGTGGTGGTAGACATGATGGTTACTCTTGATCACAAACTGCAAATGTTCAAGTGATGAGATGAAGTTGCTGGAGATGATACTGGTCTAAAGTGGGGAAGACCAATGACAGATACTGATTGAGAATTGGTTATCAAGGCTGTTGTTTTAACCCGGTTGTTAATTCCCAGAACACTAACACAAGTAAGGCCTGGAATCAGCGACTTGATATAAGATAACAGATGAACGTCAAATGCAGCTGAGTCGTTGCAGTTGCGCAATATTCACTCGCGACTCTAGGTTAGGCAAAAGCCGGAGACCGTCGGAGAAGAGGGACCCACAACTGCCGGCGGGGCCATCCGTGGCGGAGTTCCCCGTTCCCCTATCACTAACAATTCATAGTCGAGCCCCACGGAACCAGCGATTGTATTGGCTACACTGGCTGTGCAATCTGATACAACGTTGACTATCTTTTGCGGGGACAGATAACAGCGTCGCTAGTGTAACTCTACTGACCGGCGACCGTCGGACATTTCATCAGCGCCAATAGGATCAAGTCTAATACCCCCGACCTTATCATTTCTAGATTCTGATCTTGGAGTTTCTAGATCGCTTCTTTGTGGTTGGTCCAGACTTGATATGCTGCATTCTATAAACACCACCCCTGGGCCTCCACTTACAGAAGACGAACCATTTCCAACCCTCCAGAGTCAAGCCAGCGTTTTTAATTGTCATAACGTTGCATTGGAGAAAATCATGGCTTCACTCGTCTCCAAAGCCCACGACCGCCTGCTCGTGAAAAAACACTGCGCAGACGGAACAACCGAGCTAGCCAACTTTCTCGACAATGACTCCATCCGCCCAACGCCCGTCAAGGACCGGACATGGACTTCCATCACATACTCCGCCTTTTGGTTCGCTGCCACGGCCAACGTGAGCAATCTGTATGCAGCCTCTACCGGCCAATCTGCTGGTCTTAGCATGTGGGAGGCTCTGGCCTGTTCGCTTGGAGGCCAGTTGCTGGCTGGTTGTCTCATGGCGTTGAATGGTCGTGCTGGTGCACTGTACAGAATTCCCTTCCCTGTTGCGTGTCGAGCGAGCTTTGGGACTTGGGGTGCTTTGTGGCCCACGTTTAATCGTGCGGTTATGTCGATTGTTTGGAACGGTGTTAATGCTGTGCAGGGAGCCCAGTGTCTATAGTAAGTCGAGTTCTGTCAACTGTTGGGTCGAGACCAAGCTAATCATCTGGCTCTGCAGTGTCTTTCTTCATGCCATCTTTCCGTCTATTGCCAACATCCCCGACATCATGGGCTCCAAGTCTGCCCTCAACTCGGCTCAGATGCTTTGCTTCTTCCTCTACTGGTATGACACTACTACCTACATACATAACCATCCTTTCTAACAGACATTCTTTGACAGGCTTATCAACTGCGCCTTTCTCTTCATCCCCGTTCCGCGCATGAGGAAGCTCGTCCACATTAAAGTTGGCGTCTACTTCGCCGCCACCATCGCCTTCGTGGCCTGGACCTTATCACTCTCCGGCAACGTTCACAAGACCTTGACTGAGCCAGCCACCGTGAAAGGCTCTGAAAAGTCCTGGTTGATCCTCAAGTTCTTCTTCCTAGGACTCGCCAGCTGCGGCACCTTCATCTCCAATGCGTCTGATCTGCAGCGATATGCCTCTAAGCCCAACGATGTCATTGCTGGTCAGGTATTCAGCTTCCCCATGTCCAACTTCTTGGTCGGCGTGTTTGGCAACTTGATCGCGGCTGCCAGCAAGGGCATCTTTGGTGAGGTCATCTGGAACCCGCTTACAACTCTTGACATGCTCATGGAGGGTGATCGGCATACATCTGCGAATCGCGCGGGCTGTGCATTGATCTCCTTCGCTTATGTTTACTCAACTGTCTTCTCTGCTATCTTTGAGAACTCCATTCCGTGAGAATGCCCTGATCTTCTTAGTTCGAGTTTGTTGCTGACCTGTCATCCTCATAGCGCCGGAAACGACATCGCAGCTCTCCTGCCCAAATACATAACCGTGAAGCGTGGATTCTTCATCTGTGCAGGTATGAATCCTTATTTCTTCTGTTACCTACAAAGAACTGTCATGGGACCCGTCACTAACTGCAACTCCTGTAGTCCTCTCTTATGCAATCTGCCCATGGTACCTGCTCTCATCTGCAGCCGTCTTCATCAACTTCCTCAGCTCGTACCAGATCTTCCTCAGCGCCATCACAGGTATCCTCATCTGCGACTACTACCTCCTCAGGCGTGGCCTCTTTGACATCCCCATGCTTTACTCTGGCCACAAGGACTCGACCTACCATTTCTTCCACGGCTTCAATCTTAGAGCGTTTGCAGTCTATGTGATTGCCGTTGCACCCAACTTTTACGGATTCCTATTCCAAATGGGCGTTAGCGCACCGTTGGGCATTCAGCGCTTCTACTACGTTGCATACCCTGTCGGACTGTTCTTGGCGTTTGGAAGCTTTTGGTTGATGAACACAATCTTCCCAAATAAGAATGTTCCCAAGATCTCTGGGTGGCAAGAGCCCAAGGACTTTGTGGAGACTCATGATGGTACCTTTGTCAATGTTGTGATTGACTCGTCTGATGCTGGCTCCGGGGATCAGGAGATGGGTAACGCTGAGAAGTCTGCCACAGAGAAGTATTGAGCCAGGATTAGGCCTTGTTAGAAATGAATATCTCTTGTTTTTCATGTTACGAATGATCCATCTCATCATCTGAACCGGCACAACGGTGTCCCACCTTGAATCATCCATTGCCAAGTAATATTACTATTGATCTTGCTCGCTTACTTCCGTTGATGTATACTCCATTCTAGTACTCAGCGCTTCAAAAGGCGGCCACCAAACATCCAGACCAGGCAACGTCTCTGTGTGTGCGTCCATCTCTGGTCGCACCGTATCAAACACCCTTTTCCTCATCATGTTCATAGCCCAGATAGAAACTGGTTCATCGACATAAGTATCCTTTCGCAGGTTCTGCACTTCCTCCATTAGACGAAATGTCTCGTCAATATCCTCGAGATGGTCTGAGAACTCAACCAGGGTGACGTGTGCATAAGCGCACATGAGAAAGTCAAAGGTGTGAATGACCCTCTTCTGCCTTGTCATCTCTATTGATACTTGTAAGATCTGGTGGCTGTGTTTCAGAATAGGCTCAATTTGCTGATCATACACTGCATTCTCGCGGGCGTTGTTGATATCTTCCTTATGCAGCTGGGACAATTCCCATCTGTTGGCGAGTAAGCCGGATGTCGAGAGAGCAAAGTTTAGCTCTAGACTATCATCGAGGTGAAACACTACGATTCGTTAGATGCATGCATAAGCGCGAGTAGTTGCAGTATCAACATACGTTTTGCGTTAGTGGTATGCCACTCTGAGAGGTTGCTTTGAAGTTGCTTCGCTGAGATATGCTCCTCAACAATGCCTCGATATAAGAATATAAAAAGCTCAAGCTCAGCGACAACTTCTTTATCTAAGTAGTTGAAACCCTCTGCGTGTTTGACTAGGCCAATGTAATGTGCCGCCAGGTCCATTCGCACAGCCGACAGCTTCCCTACGCCGATAGTAAATCTCGTAGACTAGTAAGCACTTCTGTGGTAAGGTGGGGAATTAGATGACGTACTTGAGATGTTGAAGACATGCAGCATTCCACGTCAGTACCCGGTTTCTATCATCCTCGCTAAAACGTAATGACGAGGGCGGTTGCTGAAGCTTGGGAAAATCCAACGAGAGCATGAGATGAAGGATGAGTGAGCCACTCAAGAGCCACGCGTCGATGAAGCTGTGGGAGTAGCCGAGATTCAGATTTAAAAGAGTTGTCAAAAGCATTGCGTAGAGGGACGGTAAGCTCAGATGAGACTCCAGCGCTAGCGTTGCCAGCCCAGACTTGAGTATCCCCCAAAGTGAGGCGTGAAGGTCCTTGCTGATGACGGAGTAATTAGTTTGCATCCCAGCAAGCAAGCAGGTCACGGAGAGAAGGTTATTATCTCCACTCAAGGCTTTGTCAATGGTTCCTTGTAGAAAGTGAAGCCTGGGGATGTTCTTCCTGGATCTAATGAAGACATTAGCAAAGCTCAAGGCCGAATTCAACTTGTGGAATGCGATGGACGGGTTCTAAAATCAACTTGTGGTACTGTCAACTACTCTTACGTTTCAATCAGACGCAATCCCAGTCCGTTTGCGGCTAATTGTGCCCTGACTGGCTCAGGTATCTTGACGACGTCCCTTGGAGTTTCGGGGTTGCCGTTGATCCAGGTGTACATTTTTCGAATGACACGAACTGGGGCGACTGGTGGGTCAAGACAGGTTGCATCTCTCTGATCCTCAGTTATCTCCTGAGAGACCTCAGTAACTGCTGGTACTGATGTAGTGGCATCTTGGTTACTTGACGTAGTTCGTAGTGCGCGAGAGGTCGCAGTTTGAGTTAGCTCTTGCACAGCCAAGCGCAACTCTGCCAGTTGAGACTCGAGGGCCATGAGCCTAGAGAACATATTTCAATTCAGAGTATATGACGCAGAATGTTGGAGAACACACCTTTCTTCGCAACTGCATGCTTGAACAAGTTGAGGTGGACTGCTGGTGATGGAGCCCTCGAGCCCTTTAGAGGTCTGGGTGACGCGATGCGCATCAAAGGGAAGCTCACAAGGTATTCTGCACTGCATTTTAGCATATTGTCTCTGATCCGTATGGATGCCAGATTTTTGTAAGCAGCTGACCTCAAGGCTTTGCAACGACTACAGACAGCTGCGCCGCTTGGTACTTCGCATCGCGTCTTGAGACGGCGACACGTTGGGCAGGAGATTACTCGGCGGCGGTGTTGAGGCATTTCTGAGGAGAGGGTATTTCGGATAGTGGACATTCAAGATGTATAATGTTTTAGTGTTGTATATGTGAAGCTGCTGTTGCAGTTGCATTAAGGTGAGAGATAAGAAATTGGGGTGCTGACAACTTACCTAAAAAGAGATATTTCAGATGTTCCGAATTTAAGCCGCTATCTGTTAGCGCCTGTAACTAAACTTTCAGCACTAGAGCCCACTAGTCCACTGCTATGATATAGGTAGCCAGGTGAACTGTTTTTGTTTGAGTATGCGTGTAAAGCCTCAAACTCATGCTCACACCAATCAAAATGATGTGATTTAAAGTGCAATCCATAGGGACTTGCGGTTCTGTTAAATCTTGCTCTTAAGCCTGAACCCCCCCAAACTTGATTGCCCGGCTAATGCAATTGTGTATGGTAAGCCCGCCTTTTACAGGCATTGACGTAGTACGCTCGTGCATCGTGGATCCTTACCAATGGTAAAGTAGCTTTCGGAAGCAGGCAAGGTGAGCAGCTATTCGGACAGCGCCCAGCTGTAGCCAACACCCACGACCGACGGATGACTTCTTCTGAATTCATTGCTTGACGAAGCAAACGCTGGTACAGGAATTGTGATCGGTCGCTAACTAGCTGTAATAAGTAAGCTTTCCCCGCACACCCCGTATCTCCCCTTATCGCCCAGCATTGGACGGGCACTAAGTGGCTTGTATAATAAGGCGGCCATTCCTGATACCCCTCAAGATCATCTGGAATTGAAAAGAATCTCAAGCTTACCCAGTGCTGGCTATAGGTCACTCAACTCCATCGCGCGGCCGTAGTTTCTTCCTATAATGCCTTATCGACCTAGACCAGGAGCAAGAGGCTCTGGCCTGCGAAGCAAAACGGGCTGTGTACCATGTCGGCAACGGCGAAAGAAGTGCGATGAGTCTCGGCCGGTTTGCCTCGGGTGCGATAGAAACCATTTGATCTGCCAATGGACAGCTCCGTTGAGCTCCAAGTATCCGTCGGCAGACGCAACTCACTATCGCGAGACTCAACCAGACCTTGGAGAAACAACAACACATACCGACAAACACTTATCCTCTAGGACAATGTCCCCAGTCACAATGGGCCCGATAACTGTCCCCGCCCAACTCCGCAAGGGCACGAATCGGTACCTCTTCGAGCATTTCCTACACGTCACAGCAAAGCGAATGGCTGGAAGAACATTCCCTGAGAATCCGTTCCTCTCTTGCAATCTCAAAATTGCTTCTGACAGCACCATAATGCAACACGCTATCCTTGCCATCAGCGCTTCTCACTTGCTATACAAGAGGCCTGACATGGCTGAGATATGCGCATCTCATTACGCGATTGTGCTCCGAGCAATGAAACATGCTGTTACACGGTGGAGGGCTCTTCATACACGCGATCAGATTGCTCTGTTGGCTACAGCCCTAGCCCTCTGCTGGTTCGAGGTTAGCTAACTTGGTGAAGATGGTAAAAACACGGCGCTGACTTGTCGCAGACCATCGATGTCAACACTAGAGGTGCATTGTATCACCATCTAGAAGCGAGCAAGTTCATGTTCCAAACGGTCAAACGAAACCTCATAGATCAAGATCCGAGCTTGTTTGGCTTCTTGGCAGAGCAGTATGCGTACCTCGCCACTGTCTCCAACATAACATTGCGCTCTTCTCGTTTTGATCCTGAGATGAATCAAACCTTATCGCTACCTTCACTGGGACTTCTGAATCAAGGGTCCAATTTCTACGGATGTCTTTTTGGCTGCTCTCACCTTGTGTACGAAACGATTCCTATGATATGCGACCTGGCCAAGTTACGCATCAGAGAGGGAATTACACCTTCACAGACATCCTCCCAGCGATATGCATCTATCCTCGGGGAGCTAAAAGCCTGGCGACCAACACAGAGCTATTTCTCCAAGGACTTTGAATATGCAGGGCAGCTATATCGTGAAGCCTGTCTTGTCTTTCTAGAGTCCTCTTTCCAAGGGCCTGATACCCCCAGCTTGGAGCTTTATGCGGCAGTTAAACCTTGTCTAGTTCGCTTCTTGGAGGTCTTTGCTAAGATGTCGTATGAGTCCCCATCCTGGACAACCGTTATGTGGCCGATATTGACAGCCGGGTCACACATGAAGTGCCTTAAACAGCGAGATCAGCTTTCAGACATTATATTGAACTCGACATTTGACATGAGGGCTGTTGATAACACGCTACATCCACTGAAGCTACTTTGGGAAAAGATGACTTTTGATGATGGCTATTATGGATCTTACGGGCTGGAAAAGGTCTTGAAAGAATGCGGGATTACCATGTGTGTAGGGTGATGTTTGAGATTTAGTCTGTCTAGTACCTTACAACTACTCCCTTGATCTGACACCTAACCATGTCTCCTAGTTGATCTGTGTAAATCGACTTAGTACAAGTCGCGGAAAGACTTCTCTCCCCGCAAGTAGTCCAGCGGATGCATAGCATCAACCCATCCCAGAAACGGAGGACTCAGCCCGTAGCCCATAAGCTCCAACGTATCATCATCATAGGTCTCCAGCATCTTCTGAGCCGGTGCAACGAGATACTGATTCTCTTCCTGCCTCAGGAAGCCCTTGGTATAGAAGCAGCTGTACATCAGCCTTTCCTCATCAGTGGTGGTGTTGGCCGATCCTCCATGATAACAGCTCGAGAGAAACAAGAACGCGTCTCCCGGTTGCAGCTCAGCGTAGAATGAAAGCTTCTCGTCGGGGGGCGTCGCATGATCCCAGAGGTGAGAGCCAGGGATGAAGCGGGTCGCACCATTTGCCCGAGTCGTCTTCTTTCCAGCAATGAAGAAGCCAAGCCCTGTATCATCGCCGATCTTGTACTCGGACGCCATGCGGCGTTTGACGGCGTGGTGGTGGACCATGTCATCCCTATGAAGGTCCTGATCTCTGGCTCCTGGGGCGATGCTGAAGATGACCGTGTTGTTCAGCTGAGGCTTGCTAACAAAGGTCTTCCACTCGGATCCAATCCAACAGCTATGCGTGGATGTAAGGAGGTTGTCGGCGACTGCTCGAGCGAGAGGATTCATGACGATCGTCTTCATATAGATGGCTGACTTGCCAGCCAACCCCATTACCCGCTTTGTCTCTTTGGGGAAGAACTCTCCAGTCCATTCTCCGTCTGTCTGTATGAACTTCCTGGTGTCTGCCTCTATCACAGCAAGGTCTTCTGCAGAGACGGCGTTTCGAATAACACAGCCACCTGCCTCAATAATGGCTTGGGTAACAGCTGCAGAGTCGGCGGTCGTAATGTCAAAGATCTGGACTGTTGGGACGGGACGAGATCGGTCATCACCGTACTTTGAAACGGGGACGAAGTCTACTTGAGATGAAGGGTCTTCAATGATGGAAGGGGCCATGATGGACTAGATTTGGTTTCGAGTAATGTGAAATGGTTTCTCTTGAGCCTTGATGTAATAGTTCTGTTACAACTAGTGAAAGAAGTGATTCTTGTGATCCTTTTATATGGGGAGTGTACAGGTATAATGATCTATTATGCTGCATCATGTTCCTCTGATCATGCCACTTCATGTCATTGATCTCGCATCTATCACCTGGACAGCTCGCAAACCGCGACTATGACGGCTAATCCTCCGTCAGTCACTTGCCATGAGGCCGTTATCTTATCTAAAGATAAGCGCGTCTTTTTGGCCATGTTAAGCTTCCCAAATGAGGATTGGCGGCTGACATTGGTTCGGGAGTTGCTTATCAGCTTCCACTGATACGAAGCCAGATAAGCGCGTATCAGTGTAATAGAACCATTCCAGCGCATCCCTCGGGTTATTAGTGCCAGTTGGTCTATACGTGGATGGATATTATCAGGCCTTTCATTGGTTTACTATCAAACCATCGTGGTTCCGGCTCGTATCTGGAAGGGATTGCACTCGACTAATCCAGATCACTAACCAAGTTCTGTATGCTGATTTAATCTCTCAGCCACAGGTCTTTACTGCAAATAATACATCTAGCTCCCAACTTGATCCAGATCACAATAACACCAAGGTTAGATAAGCGCGTCTTTTTGAAAGCCAACAACCCTGAACCACAACATAGTCGATAAGAGCAAAACGGTTGCCTTTGGCTTCAAGGCGCCCATATCTCCGGGCAGATATGAGCGAAATACACTTACTGCTAAGACAGACCAAACATCGAATAATAAAACCTCTCATTAATCCTGTCAATGATGAGAGAACTTCAATTTAATCAACAAAAGGGTTGAAACTTCTATTATTTGAATCATTCATACAAAGCTCTTGCAACATGTCAAATGGTAAGTGGTTGAGATCGAGTGACATTCACCTCACCCTCACCTAGCAATCCCTAACATCTGTATGCAGACAATCACAAACCAGGATCGTCGACTGATGTTTCCGCAGCCGATACATCCCCAATTCGACGCGACATCGGCCCCCTCCGCATAATCGCGATCGGTTTCAACATCCCCAACAGCTGGGTCGCCATCGCAGCAAGTCTATCCACCGCTCTCGCAGCCGGCGGTACAGTCAGTCTCATCTACGGGACGTTCGTGTCATGTGCCTTCTATGTCTGCGCTGCTGTGACGCTCGCCGAACTAGCCAGTGTGTACCCAACTGCTGGAGGCCAGTATCATTTCACCAGCATCTTGGCTCCGGAAAAGCACAACCGCCAGTTTTCGTATGTCTGCGGCATGATATCGACGCTGTCGTGGACTATTAATGCTGCGAGCGTGGCCCTTATCGGGAGTCAGCTGCTCATTTCTTTTCCTCAGTACTTTAATGGATATGAGCCGGAGCGATGGCATTTGTTTCTCATCTATCAGGGACTGAACTTGTTTTCACTCTTTTATAACTTGTTTCTTCTGAAGCGTACAAACTGGATCCACGATTGCGCATGTACGTCGATGTTCCCCAACTATTTATCTCCTTTCTAACAGAGATACGCAGTTATCCTCACTCTGTCAACTTTCTTCATCACATGCATAACATGCTTATCTCGAAGCAGAAAACAATCTTCAGAGTGGGTATGGACAAATTTTGAGACCGCGACTGGGTGGAATGATGGCGTTGCATTTATGACCAGCTTGGTGACGCCCTGCTACATGTACGGCGGTCTGGACGCTGCCCTGCATCTTGCTGAGGAGACCTTGAATGCATCGAAGACGGTCCCGCGAGCTCTTATGGCAACAATCGGCATAGGCTTTCTCACGGCGTTTACCTTCGCTGTCTCCATGGCATACTGTATCTCTGATCTGGAAGGCCTCCTTACTTCTACGTAAGTATACGTATCAGCCGTGGAGATTCGTGACTGACTTCAACAGAATGCCCATTTTTCAGCTTTGGCGTACCGCAACGCGATCAGATGCTGCTGGAGTAACTTTTCTCGTTTCGCTAACGATCATCGTTATCTTTGTCCTCATCGCTATCCAGCAAACGACATCTCGCTTGATATGGGCATTCGCTAGAGACCGTGGACTCTACCTCTCACACCACTTCTCTCAGCTTTCACCAAAACTTAGGGACGTTCCGTCTAATGCACTTATCCTCAACACCATGCTGGTATTCTTTTGTGGGTGCTTGTTTTTGGCTTCGACTGCAGCCTTTAATGCTCTTGTTGGCTCATTTCTCCTCTTGCAAATGATCTCGTTTGCTTTACCAGCTGCCCTACTTATCTACCAGAAGCGCAGCTCAACCTTTCTTCCCCAAAGCCGTGGCTTTCGGGTTCCGGACCCCGTTGGGTGGATTTGTAACGTTGGAACTATTGTCGCGGCTGTTATTGAACTTGTGTTCTTTGTGTTTCCCAGCTCCCTGCCTGTATCAGCCCTGTCCATGAGTAAGTCCCCTGGTGATACCTAATACGCTTTTGGATCGCATAATAACGGTAAAAAAGACTATGCCAGTGTCGTTCTGTTGGTTCTCTTGTTGCTCTCGGTTGTCAATTGGTTCATGTTTGCGGAACAACAGTACCAAGGTCCTCGGGTTGAGCTGATCCTAAACCAGAGCGTTTCTCCACGAACCTCCTTTAACGACGCTCAAGGGATCGGAAGTTCAGTAAAATATGCAATGGGTAAAGATAAAAGGCCTATACTTGAAAAGGATAATGACGTTTAAAAACCTTGGTGCTGGTTTAGAGTCATTACGTATTAGCCTCAGCTGACTAACATGGATATATTAAGAGGAGATCTAGGGCAGAACTCAAGCTAAGCGAGTTTAATGTCACGGCCAACATCCCAATGCAAAAGTTAGCAGCTGAGAGGGCAGCGAAGGATAGGTACTAGCTTAGGAGGTACCGAGATAGAAGGTATTACTATGCTTCTATTTATAGCGTATCTGGAAATTGCATCTCGTATACAATAGATGGTAGACCCGCCCATTCCTTTGTTCCGAGGAATTTATCCCCGGGAAATACACGCTCGGTATAACTCTTTGCCGGTGAGGGGAAATGTCTCTAAAAAGAAGGTATTTCTGCACAACACTACTATTTACCGCTAAACAACATCACCTCTGCTAAAAGCAACCCTTGGGACGCATAACCGTCATTCATTTTCCTTTAGGCGTCATTACCCAGAAACAACAATAGATACAACAACACTCACTTCTCAGGATGGCTCAGGTTCAAGGATACTGTGATGCCCGATTTTCTAAACTCCGCGATATGATGCAGGAGTTCATTGCATCTGGGCAAGATATCGGTGCAAGCCTTTGTGTCAATATTAATGGGGAGGACCTAGTAGACATATGGGGGGGCTACGCCGACGCATCGACCAAGGAGCCATGGGCCAAAGATACTGTAGTGAACGTCTTCTCGGCCACAAAGCTAGTAACTAATCTGGCGGCCCTGATGCTCATCTCGCGTGGCGTGCTACGCCCAGAGGACAAGGTTTCCCAGCACTGGCCTGAGTTCGCAGCGAATGGGAAATCCGAGGTCACTGTCAGCCAAGTGCTAGCTCACACGGCAGGGCTCAGCGCGTGGCAGGACGACATGACATTGGAGGATATCTGCGATGTCAGGGAGGCGACTGACAAGTTGGCTCGCCAGAAACCCATGTGGACTCCTGGAACCAGAATGGGTTACCACGGTCTCACGCAGGGATTCCTTGTGGGGGAGCTGGTGCGAAGGAAGACGGGAATGTCTATCGACGAATTCATAAGTGAGGAGATTTGTCGACCGCTGGGTGTCGGGACGGACTTTCAGCTTGGCTGCTCCAACGAAGACCGGAGCCGCGTGGCCCCCGTTGTGCCTCCACCGGGTCCTTCGATCCTGGAGATGCTCAGCCAACAGGTTGGATATGATCGAGACTCCATCGTCGCTCGAACGCTCTGTAACCCGTCGCCCAGAGCCGAGGATGCCAACACGGCGCTGTGGCGATCCAGTGTGCTGGGCTCAGTCAACGGTCACACAAACGCCAGGGCATTGGTCAAGATCCTCTCCTGCTACTCGCTTGGCGGCATATGCTCGGGAAGTGCCCACCGCCTACTATCTCCAGAGACGGTGGATTTGGCCCTTACAGAACACGCCAGGGGAATAGATTTGGTCACGGGACGGAGTGGAAGGCGCGGACTCGGTATTTATCTCACCGGGCCTGGATCTGGCATCGTTCAAGATCAACTGCCGGATGGCAAGGTTGGATGGGGTAGCGGATGGGGTGGGTCGATGGTGGTTATGGATTGTGATAGGAGGCTTACAATTGCATACACCATGAACAGGATGCTGAATACACCTCATCCATCCCCAGATGCATATATTCAAGCTATTTATGATATAGTTAGGGCCTAAGTCGCCAATGCGCTTTTAGCCTTTATGATAGCTTCTCTAGAAAGGGAATTCAGAATCTATTTATATGTCGTCCTATGCGCACTCTGCAGATCAGCCGCTAACCAACCAAGATTGCAAAAAGTCTGGGACTCGGCGACTGCTCTATTATGCACATCATGTCAATATTCGTAGCCAAGGCGTTTCGTGGCAAACTCTTACTCCATAGTCTTTATTTAGTTTGCGATACTGGCCTTGGTACTCCTAGTCCCGCCATATCATCCAGCAATGGGACATGCACGCCTCAGGCAGTCACCCGTATTGGCAGCCTAAAGGTTGAGCTTAAACGCAGCAATCGACTATATAGTTACAAATACGTATTGAATGGGTGACTATTTTAAACGCTTACAAGCAAATCTACCTAAAGACAGCAAATTGTCTTATGCAGCTGCTGGCTAAGACAGCTAGACATAGTAGAGTCACAAGGCTTGACGAGGTGAATGCAATGGACTAGGTGCAGGAGAAAGCGATCCATCTTGGTGTCAGTATTCCCTAGCTATATTGCCTAGATAAGAGGATATCCCTTTCCAAGTACCTCTGCAGAAAGACGGGCGTAGTTCCCACTATTTCACCGTCTCTCTGTGCATCTGTACAGGTAGCTCTTGAGAGAGGATTGCGGCTTTATAGGTTAAGCCCAGTTGCCTGTACCACCTGCAACACCAGTGGCCCAACCGACATTTCCAGACTGGTATGTGGCAAAAGTTCCACCATTTCTGCGGAAGTAAAGGGCGTAATATGGCTAGAAACATTAAATCAGCACTCGATTATTTCAATGCCCGTGAAAGACTATCCAAAAGGGAATATTCTGGATAACCATAGAGAAGGAAACTTACCCCAAATCCAGTGAAAGCGACATCGCAACCACCGCTGAGGTCACTTGCATTATCATAGAACAATGTGCCACTACAGGGACGCTTTAGTCAGCCCAAAATGTAATCGTGAGATGAGTTTATATTGGCTTACAATGTTGCGCCACCAGGGAAGCCTGGGGTAATACCACCCATATCAATGGTGCACTGTTTACCAAGCGCATTGATATAGACGCGTTGGTAAACCCAGAGGTTGATGACACTGCCATTCGCTGAGGTAGATTCACTGAACCCAGATACTGAAGCAGTAGCCGCAGGAGAAACAGTCTGGATGGACGTTTCCGCCTGAGTTGCGGTGGTGGAAGCTAACGCAGCCAAGTCCGCCTGACCCTCAGGCTGGGCGATGACGAACTTGTAAAAGCTCTCGAGGTCTGGAAGCGGACCGCCATTCTGAGAGGCTACGAGCTTCTCAAAGGTAGCAAAGTCCACAGCAGTAGCCATTGTATGATTGTTTGGGCTGGGGATAGATGTTATTGGGGGAAGTTTGTAAATGTGAGATGATGTTGGAGAACTGAATTGAGCTGTGATAATCGCTAAGAGTGATGGGGATCTGTTGAGTATTTATGCTCGGCGTCTCATTAATACTGTTCTAGCTATAATGCATTTCCATGGCCAATCTCAACAGATAGTATAAAATAATAGTCACTTTTTTGCTTGTACTTCTTCAGCAAGCCACGGTCAGATAGCGTGGGGGCGATAGGCCCTAGGTGGTTAGTTCGGGCTGCTAATGCAAGTCCATTCACAAACAGTTTTCAGCCAGCCACGGTCAAATAACTAGTGCGTGGGTGATAGGCCTCCAGCCGCTGCGGCCCGGGGCCTAGCTAAGGCGGCTAATGCAAGACTCACAAGATAGCTTTCAGCCAGCCACGAGCATCACGCTTTATACAAATCGCAAAGATAATATTGCTTATAGCTTATCAAGCTAGCTTTTTCGAAGCTGGTAAGACATAGCTGCAGTGAGACTATAATCGAAGTGAAACTATTTAGTACGGCTATTCTACTTAGGACTACCAATTCTAATAGGTATGTTGCGCCGAGAATGAACTAGACATCTAAATATAGAAGGTTTTAATTCTCTCAATATTGAAAGATGTCTCACCTCTTTATCGCTTTTGTATTAGACTGATAATTCTTAGTGTTACTTCTCGTATTACATCTTCCTGACTGAAAGTATAGGCTTATGCAAGGAATGTGTGTGAATGCTTACGCAAAGAATGTGATAGACAATGCAGACATCTTGGCATGATGTATCTATAAGCCAGATGTGTTGTTTGCCGTTGAAACTTGCGGCTAAGATCATGCATCACCACATACAACTTGATGGCTGCACAGCCTTATGCAAGGAATGTGACTGAAGAGGCTTAGTAAGGAATGTGACAGTGGCCAATGGGCCATAAACACGAGGGTGCCGTAATCCCCAGCAGCAAGTAATGGATTTTAGTAGATCCATTTGCGGTCAGCAGCCATGTACGAAATGCTCCATTGACTTGCAGACACGACTTACCGCCTGCACTTAGATTCCTAGAATATGTATGCAGGGATGCAAGCAGATAGGGGGCCCAGACCGCGGCCTGTTTCTGCTGGAACTACAGCCTAGTATTGTTTGGATCAGCAATGCAGCCCTCAGAAAACGTAGAGGAATGAATACGAGGTTGCGTCGATTCCTCGCACTTAGGCAAGATCGTCAAGAAGGTAGGGTTTTATTCTAGGGATTACCTTGGCGATTTGTTCACTCGTAGGTCCTTAGTCCGAATATGTTGTGGCAAATCCAGTATGAAGGGTTAGTTGAATGTGCTCCATGTGATACAGCCCCTACAATGAAGTTAGATCGGGTCTCTGTCTTGGTGAGCCGATGTTTGTTGACATCTCTCATCATTCTAGTTCCATTTTGCAAGCAGAGTATTGACGGTAAAACATTTAGTCCGCATTTCAAGGGTTGCAATGCTGATGGGGTCTATGGATCCTTAACTGAGACGATTATATAGTCAATGACGTCATCTTGCCAATCGGTGCTGTCTCATGGCCTGCTGAAGAGGCGAGAGGCCATCGATCATGCATTGTTGAAGATGCCATGATTTATACTTTTGCCTTCTCTTGTCTCAAGGTAATCTGGATATTGTTTCCATAGTAACTGTTAACTAGAGATGCTTAATGTAGTAGAAGAGTAATAGGCGGGGTTATAGGAGGCAGAACTTCAGCGAGTGAGTGAGCAGCAAACGTACTAATGCTTCCCAGTCCTCAGACATGGACACGTAGCTGGACGGCTTTGGTAATACTATTTTCTCCCTCTTACGAACAGTGAGGCCACCAAGGAAGTTCGGGTATTTTAAGGAATCGATGCAACTTAGACCTAATACTTAACGAGTTGAGAAATCGGCTATTAGACCTGATGATAGACCTCAGAGGCCGCCAGTCACGCCCCTAGTAAGGTATCACATACCGTATAATGCCCTTACAGTACCCAGGTTGGCTTCTCCAGAAACACAACCACAGATCTACCTGTACCACGCCCAGATGGTGATTCGATATTTGCCGAAGGTCAACTCCTACAGACTAACATATATCCACTTCTATGCAGCATTATATGCAGGCAATTCCTGTGACGGTGTTTCCGCGGGTTTCAGCCTGCCAAACTTCAGGACTAGTTTCTTCACGCTACCGATTTTGGAATAAATAATTATGACGTGTCTTCACGCGTGGTATCTGTATAGATTCTGCCAAATTTTCCGCTGAACTAGTCACAAGGAGAAAGGTTCTCTCTATTAATGTAATTATGTACTATACATCTTCCTAACCGTCGTGGTGACACTCCGTACAGTAGTCAATGTGAATCTTGCACGAGTTGGACAAGTCAATGTTGCCGCAACGTGTCAAGCCATCTTGCTGTCGGCGCCTACAAGAAACAGAGTTAGCATGAATCTCAAATGGAACAGGGTCGCGTCAACTTACAGATCCTTAATGTCCTTGCCCTTCATCCCAATACCGTAGTCATCACAAGAGAACTGAACCGTGCAGCCAGCCTTTCCGAAAGTGAGTACCTTGAGAATACTTCCCATGCGCTCGTATCGAGAAACATAGTCAGTGTACAGAGTGTCATCCTCGAACTTATTCAGCGCAGCCTCGCAAGCACCAGCCACAGCGTTGCGGACATTCTTGTCACCGCTGCTGCAGATACTTGAGCCATCGCCGTTCCAGTTCGTAGCGGTAGGCAGAGGAGTTGACACGGTGGATGCTTCGCCGAGGCCAACGGTGGCGGTGACTTTGATGGTGTCGACGGCGAAGTAGCTGAGAGAGTAGGACTCATAAACGAGAACAGTGCCGGCGTCGGTGCGGGTGAAAGGCTCCTTGAAGACAGTGGGCTCGGGGGCCGGAGGAGGGGTGGTGTACATGCTCATGGGGAACTCAGTATAGTCAGCGCACTGGCCGGAGATCATGGGCGCTGTGACGACGTATTGCTTGCCGTCGCTGGTGGTCTCGCAGTTACAGTAGGGAGTCTCGACACGAGGGCCTCCGCGGGGAATACAGGGGTAGTAAGTGCGCATGGTGGTTGTGGCGGTGGTGGAGGTGATCATGTCAGAAGAGGTGGGCTGGGTTGTGGTGCCATCGGATGTTGTACCAGATGACTCGTTGGAGGACTCTGTGTTGCGGGTAGTCGTGATGAGAGTGCTGGGGATGGTAGTGGTTCGCTCAGTGGTAGCCTCTGAAGAAGTCTCCTCAGTCTTGGCATCACTGGTAGTCTCAGGTCCAGTAGAAGTAGCCTCGACAGTGGTTTCAGTACCAGTAGACGAAGCAGTAGGCTCCTCGGTGGTGGTAGCTCCAACACCGAGTCCCTCATCCAGAGCATCTTCAAGAGCCTCGACAGTCTCCTCATCGGGCTCAGAGTCAAAGTCATCAGGGATATCGCTGTCGAGCTCTTCGATATTGAGCTCCTCACCCTCCTCGGCGTCGGCGGAGACAGTCTCGGTGGCAGTGGCTTGGGTACCAGTTGCGCAGCTTGCGACAGTAGGACAGTCACCGAACTCGGTGTGAGTGACAGTTCCATCGGTAGTGTAGTATGAGATGGTTCTGGTGCAGTCCTCAATCTCAACAGCGGAGCAGGCCTCAGTAGTAGTAGCCTCAGTGGTCTTGGCAGTAGTCTCAGCAGTGGAGGGCTCAGCGGTAGACTTCTCCTCTCCCTTGGTTGACTGCTCTTCATCCTCCTTCTTGGTCTCGTTCTTGTCATCCTCACCCTCTCCCTCGCCACCGCCACCGGGAGTACCGCCGCCAGCTCCAACAGGGTTGGTTCCAGGAGGAGGGGGCAGAATGCCCGCATGGAGGTTACCTGATGGCTTCCAGAACCAACCACCAGGGAAGATGACAATAGCTGCACCACCATCATCAGTAGTGGTTGTGGTACCAGTGAAGTCGGAGAAGTCCTTGTCCTGCTCAGGGACATAAGTCACTACAGCGCCGTTGGAACCAGTGACAACACCATCCTCAGTGGCGGTAGGCTTGGGAGGGGCAGTAGTCTTCTCGGGCTCATCGGGAGCACCGGTCTGGCCAGGCTCGTTCTTGGTTGTTGGCTCATTTGAACCGACATCCTCAGTCGTGGGTTTGGGACCAGGAGCTTGAGTGGTAGGTTTTTCAGCTTCCTTGGACTCGGTGGTTGGTTCCGGTTCCGGCTTCTCCTCAGTTGTGGGCTCAACCTTGTCGGTGGTAGACTCGACAGGAATCTGAGCTTCTTCAGAAGTGGAAACCTCAGGAGCCTTCACCTCGGTAGTAGACTCGACGGGAGCAGGAGCAGACTCGGTTGAGACTTCAGGTGCCTTGTCGGTAGTAGGCTGAGCAGCTGCAGAGGTTTCAGTGGTGGCCTCTGGGGCTGGGAGCTGAGTGGTTGGCTCGGCGACCTCAGTAGACTCGGTAGAGACGACAGGAGGCTGTATATCAGTGGCAGCACCAGTGGCATCGGTGGTAGCCCCAGAAGCAGTACCAACAGGTCCTGCTGAGGTTTGGTCCACGGAAGCGGCATCAGTAGATTGTGTACCGGGCTCAGTCTCTTGAGTGGCGGGGTTAGGAAACACGGGATGACCAGTAGCGGTGTTGATGGGGAGTTCATTGTTGGTAGTAGCAGTATCAGGCAGCTGCTCGGCCTGAGAAGATGTCTCAGCACCAGCACCAGCACCAGCCGACTCAGTTGTCCCAGCTGGTGGAGCGACGTCTGTTGTAGGCCCTACAACTTGGCTACTCTCGTCGCTTGAAGCAGGAGCAACATTGATCTGAGTTGTCTCCTCATCAGCAGAAGTAGTATGAACCTCCAATTGGGTTTCAGAAGTAGCAGACGAAGGAGCTTGGTCAACAACAGCCTCTGAAGTTGTTTCGGGGATAGCAACTTCAGTTGAAGGCGCCACGAAACCCAAATCTGTTGAGGTCTCCGTGCCCGTCGTTGTAGAAAAGTCCTGTGCAGAAACGCCCGACAATGACGCGGTAAGACATAGCGCAAGAGCGCACAACTTCCAAGGCTGCTGCATTATATAACGAAGGTGAAAATAAAAGAGTGAACGACTATACCAGCATAAAGAATGAATGAGAATAGTCCAAGACAAACGAATGAAAAAGAGTGTCGTAAATGAAAGACTGAACGTAGAGGAGAGGCGTCGGGTTGCCTTTTCATGGAGCAAACATAGCATGAGAATATACCCGTCATGGCTGCAAAACATGGCAGTGGAGCTTAATCTATTGATCCTTGAAACATGTCAGCTTCATTAACTTACGTGAAACGCGGTGGAGCTGCTGATGCTCAGCCTTGTTGGGAGATTTGGACCGTGCGTTGATGAGAATGCAACGGGAAGAACTCGGTGAAATTGAGTTGGATCTGGAACCTGGCAAGGCAGAGCTGATCGTCGATATTACTGTTGCATTGAGTATTCTATCTCGGAGCTATGTTATGCTTATTGGGTGTTGTACGGCTTTGTTATGGTGAGATGGAGCGAGCGCTCATGAGTCATGTTGATCCCTCGGACAGTACCATGCTTATCACTTCCTACCCAGTAAATGTGACCTGTTCAAGCAATTCGTTCATTTGCAATGAAGACTTTACAAATCCATGGTTTACGCAATCTTGTAGACTGTCTCAATGGTTGCCGTCACTGGCGACTGGCGCTATCTAGACAACGTCAGATAACCGTAAATCCTTCGCTCACAGTGGCGCACCCTAAAACCTCGATAATTCTCCCATGGATATGCAAAGCTATCTGCCGACAATTGCCTTGTGCGGCACAGCCCTAGGATCGGCAACAAGCGAAATGGACATCGGCACGGAATATGGTGAGCCTCATTCTACGTCCATCGATTTTTATTTTTTTCTTTACCAATCTACTATGGAGTTTCATACCAAATTCAAGGAGGTTGAGGCTGCATCAACTCATCGTCCGGCCAGGCCGATGCTCAATGGTCTGTTCTTTTTTTAGTGAAGCCTCTGAGACTCGTCAATCAGCGTAGGATCAAAGGATGAAACCTTGGGGCTGATTTGTGGGGGTGTCATCTTGGATAGTGGATGCTCAGCTTACGCCAATTTACTGCAGGGGCTACATGGAGAGATAAGCGTGCAAGGATGAGACACTCTCTACCATTTCACTAGAATGTAATATACATACATACATTATCAAGCTCTATTCATTCTGGTGTCCGTCCTCCAGTCATTCGCTCCTTTCGCGTTCTTCCCAGACGCAGTCACTCGTTTGAACAGTCACTCATTACAATATCTAATTCTTTTCGTCCATAATGCGTTTATCCAGCCTTTTGCTGGCCGCTGGTCTTTCCAGCTCTGCGCTCGCCGTCGATGCATCTTTAGATCCTTGGGAGATCGACTCTAGCTGCAATGGCTTTGAAAACGACATCAAGGATGCTCTGACGCAGTCAATTGATCTTGCTGATGCTGCTAGAACCAGTCTCGAGTTTCTTCTTGCAAAAATGCCGGACCGGAACTCTGATCCTGACGGTGCTGTCAAGTGGGCTAGAATCTCGTCGGCTGCTAACAGCATTTTTGGACTTATGCCCAACCACAAGGGTCATAATGCCGAGACGCAAAAGTACATTGAGGATTTGAGAGGTATGTTAAATTCGTCGAAGCTGCCTCGCCCTGCTGACAGTGACAAGACATTTTCGCCAAGACGGCCAACACTCTCCCCTCATCTCAAAACAACCCCGCCAAAGGCTTCAGCCCGATCCTCTCTCAGAAGCCCAACGCCAAACCAATGATCGTCTGCGGCGACGCTGTCTTCAAGTGGTACGACGTAGACGACGAGCCCGAGCCCGGCGTAGGCAAGGTCAGAGACCAGCCAGCTGTGAGCCGCTACATCCAGAACGGCGGCACGATCGCAGGTGCCTTCTACCACGCCAACAGGTGGGACTTTAGACAGGTGCAGGCAGCTTCCGTCGGGCACTGCATTGGCAACCGAGAGGCTCTCATCTCGTCGAGCGACGACCTCTTGATCATCTGCCCCAAGATGACGGATGCTGCTGGAAAGGCGCGCACTACGCCGAGACAGTACAAGGCTTCTGCGGCGCTGGGTGATCATATCATGAATAATTGGGTGTCTAACCCTACCCAGCTTTACCACGAGCTCATGCATTGGTTCGGTGGTGTCCAGGGCCCCAACCTGAAGCACAGTAGGTTCACAGAGTATGCCGCTTATGCTTGGTCTAATTCAATCTAGTCATCCAGGATCAAGTCGCCGTTAACGACAAGGGCTATCTGAGATACAAGGACAAGACCACAGGCCAGGTCGAATACTACACCCGCCCTCCATCGGACCAAGAACTCAGACAGAAGAATCAAAGAAAACAGGGAACCTGTAAGTTGAGCAACCGTGACCTGGAGAAGCTCACTGATCATTTATAGATGGTCTCCGTTGGATCATGAACTTGGCGCGCACCTACAAGGACAAGAATGGCAACACAAGCCCGTGGTCTGGTCCTCAGCTGGCCACCAAGAACGCTGACTCGCTGGCACTCTTTTCCTACATGATGTAAGTTACTCACCCGGTGCGATAGTAATTCTGTTCTCTAATGGAGATTTTCTAGGTATCTGGATCAATTTGACTGGTCCAAGAATGGTGTTGCTGAGGACTTTACCCGCCTTAAGAACAAGTTGGGATTGAAGCCTTAGTCATTGTTGCGTGTTGAGATCAGTTGGACGAGATATCTGTCGCGTAAATAGTAATGCATGATAATCCGTACTCTTGGAAGAGAATTGTCGCTTTTTGAACGTATTTATCTTGTAGATCTTGTTGAGTAATTCACAGGGCACAACATCAACCCGATTACTTTGACGCTAGATGTTTGAGGTACCTACTCTATCCTATTACGGTAGATTAGATCGCCAACAGAAAACATAAGACATCGGCAGAACAGAGTAAATTTATCTTATGCAAATTAACCAATCCAGCTCTTGGCTTGATAATAACGTGGATTATCCCTCTTGTTGTAATGGAATCTGAAGAATGATCTCACGTGACCACAAGCTAATTAATCTCATTCACATCAAGGCTCTGTCTCGCTGACTCATTCTCAGCATCTCACTCTAACACCAAAATGGCACCCTCAAGTCCAACACCGCCCCCTGCCGATTTCCCCTCACCAGACTTTTCCTTCAGCGGAGGCTACTCACCAGGCTCACATTGTATCCCCCCCCCTTACTTTGGTACCCGGTATATGCTAATACTTGAACAGCTCCCGGTCCAGCTCATTCACCAGACTTTGGACCAGATCGCGATTGGCGAGACTTTCGACACTTAATCCCAGAGCTACCATCTACACGACCTCGTGCACTCACACCGTCGGGCTTCAGTGATGACGACGATAAGAGTCTGCAGCGACCGGCCGCGGCCTTTCAGCAGTCGCTCTGGTTCAAGGTCCCCGCTAATCTGAGACGCGATATCCTTCGACTGGCGTTTGGGGATCGACGGCTTCATATGCATCTCGCTTTTGACCCTGCTGTTCATGACCCTGAGGAACCATGCTCCCTTGAAAACGACGATCTAGGTGATATGGATAAACTAGATGGTTCAAATGCTTCACCCCCGGATGATCCAAAGAGAAAAGTCTGGTCATGGAAGGGATGCATCTGCGCTCGAAAGTATGACCCGGAGCTGGGACCCATGACGCGCGGTGGCCTCAACCCAGGTCCCTGGATTGATCGCTGCTGTGATCCGATCAATATCCCGAAGCCAGCGCCTGAAAACATCGGCATCATGGGCTGGCTGCAATCCTGTCGGCAAAAGTACGTCGGCATTCCCCATCTACCAATGAGCGCTGACTGACGTTGTGAGCAGCTACGCAGAGACTATCGATATTCTCTACTCGACAAATACCATCATTCTCTCCGGCGAAGCAACAATTACTGAACTCCCATCGCTCATATCCCACCACCATCTCACCAAGATCACCTCCCTCGAGATCAAAGCCCCCATTACCAAAGACAATGTCCTCGAGGATATCACCAACCTCATTCTTCACAGCCCCAATTCTCCTCGCTTCCCAAATCTCAGGCGTCTCTACATCTCGATGGAATGGAGCGGCGTGGATACCCGCGATCCAGATCCAGACGAACTGATCGCGTCATTCGACACCCTGGCGCGAACAATCAAAGAGTGCGCTCTCGCCATCCCTATGGAGTGGTTCTCGCGCATCTCGTGGGGTCAGATGCGAAATGCAACTACAGGTAGACAGATCACCTACAGCCAGTTTTGGCGTACGCTCGGCAGTGCCGAGAGAGACAGAGATGCGTATGAGGGCGGGCTTGATGTCATACAGCTACCTTATGTTGATAGCTATCCGAGGCCTCCGCATCACTTGGAGAACCCCGGTGCTGGGTATTGGATACTGGAGGCGAGTGAGATGTCGCTGAGTACGCATTATGATTTTTTGACTGGGCACTACAATGATAACTACAGCGACTTTAGATAGCCTCTCGGTGCATGAGAAGGGATCTATAGTTATCTGACCCCGAGTGACAGATACCGTTATTAAAGCCGCCCTGCATTAACATTGTGTAATCCCGGTCGTAATATTGGATCCTGGAGGCGAGTAAACAGTCGTCAAGTGAAGTTTACAATCATTTTGATCGGCAGTATACTTCCGACTAAAGCAGTCACTTGATGCTAAGAAACGTGGCTGGGCATCAGCTGACATCAAAACCACGGACATTATTCATCCCATTAAAGTGACGCATCAATATCACGTATTTCCGGTCCACCCTAAACTGCAGCGTGGCTATATCCGACAGGTCCACCTGCAACCATAAAGTTCCCTTGGCTCCGTCTGACTGATCGAATGGTAAGCATAGATTACGTAGATCGTGGATCCCAAATTCCCACTATTTCCCTGGCCATGAGCCTAACGCTAGCCCCGGGCCAACTGCCGCCAGCCAAGGAGCGGGGTGAGTGAACTTTTATTTCCTCTATTTCGTCGGCAAGTGCACCTTATCAACTGACTCAACTCGTATATAAATACAAGCTCGACCGTTGCCGACACTCCCGAATCTCGTTCATCTCTACGTTCTGTGCAGTTCTTAACCACTGATTACTCCATTTAGAATTATTCATCATGGCACCATCAGAGGATTATCAAAACATCTTTCACTGGGCTGAGACCCAGAAGGATGGAACTATTCCGTCCTTTGCGGTTCGAAAGAATGATCCGTATACATACCTCTCTGGCTTCAACAACCATCACGAATCAGAGGCTATTCCTGGAACCATCCCTCAGGGACAGAATAGTCCGAGATGTGTCAGGTTCGGCCTCTATGCTGAGCAGATGACCACGTCGTTTGGTGCTTCGCGTCAGGCTAATAAGAATTCGTGGCTGTACCGAGCGAGACCTGGTGTTGCTCATCAGGGATTCGTAAGTTCGAATTGCACTTAAAATTGCGATTTACTGACTTTGGCAGACGGATATGCCCAAGGTTGAAGGCACGGAGAGTTGCTTTCTGCCTCTGAACCCTGCAGTCAGAATCTCACCAACTCAATTGGCCTGGGTACGTAAACCAACATCTCAACCCTCAACGACCTTCAACTAACCCCCCCAGCTCCCCTTTGACATTTCCGAGGGCACCGACTTCGTTTCTGGCCTCCGCACAATCGCCGGCTCAGGTACTTCC